>OU503038.1:23761027-23779479 GCA_912172775.2 Fraxinus pennsylvanica
ATTTTCAACCACACGTTCACACAATAAAATATTTTACATGTAAATTCAAAATTTTTCCTATATTTTAATCATACATTCTCCAAAAAGTCACTATTTAAAATAATATTTTTTCAAAAAAATAACCACCAATCAAGGGCTAATTCAAGCTTGTGCAGTCATATGATCTTGTAAATCATAGTAATTCGTTTGTCCAATTTAGTCTTTTAACTTATTTCCTTTGTTTCTTTTTATATTTTTGGAGACAAAAATAAATAAGTAATTAACAAGATGTCACTTATTAAGATGCAATCCATTTCAGGTTGATCAAATGAAACCATGAAATTATAAATAACGTGCATTATACCAACAAAAAAAAACCCCTGTGACCATTACCAACCATGCTGAATGTACAGAAATTTTGTGCCAAAAATTGTACAGAATAGTCACATGAATGTGATCCCACCTGATTTAAATATAATTTTAAAAAGTGGACCCACGTATTCGTTTCTGTATGGCAAGGAAGGTTCGACCATTACTGTATCATGTCTTCACAATCCGTTCACAGGTTTCCTACAGGTAGTATAGCTGGCGGCACTTGATTGGTGACATTGGTCATCTGTCATCTATCTTTTGGCCTTTTTCAATTGTCCAATGAATGTTTGCTTTTGTTACCTGTAAGAAAAAATTTTGAAACTTTTCGGTGCTTGTAGCATTACTCTATATATTAAGAATTTTACTACACAAACATAATACTTGACCCAAGAGATGACACCACACACACACATCGGGAAGGTCAGCATTTTTTAATTCATGTCGGGACCCACGTGCAATATGAAGGGTCGATCAACCCCTATGTCAAGCATTATGTTCATTCAACTTAATTCATATATTAAACTTGGCAATTATATCAACCTTGAAGATGTTGAATTCACGTCTAAAAACAGAGATATGGTAAACTGTCAATTTCTTCAAAGCAATACTTGACTCCACAAAGTCAAAAATTATAGCTCATAAGGCTTGATTGGCACACACTTTTCCGAAATCATTCTTTCAAAAATTATTTTTAACCATACATTCCACGGGAGTCACAACTTCTCCCCATCTTTCAACTACACATCTTTTTACACTTGATTTTCATACAAGTTAAACAAATTTTCATACAAGTCACTTCCTAGAATATAATGAAGATCAACCTATAACTGTTTGTACCTTCGAAGAGTTGTAAATAATAACTTAAAAGAGTATAACATGTTCATGATCATTAATAGGAACCAGATTAACCAAACACATAACAATATGAATAAGAGGAAAGGTAAATGAAGAACACTGGATAAATCGAATGTGTCAAACTACACTTCCTAAACCAAGAAACAGGACTTGCAGCATAATATTTAACAACACATTGACGCCTCAAAAGAAGTTCCAGAAGGAAAATTAAGTTCACAATTTTCCAATCCCACCCTCTGAACGATTGCACCAAAGGCAAATACTATAGATGCAAGATTCAGATAGAGTTAAAAGACTTGTACCATGCTGGGAAGAGTGGGTAAGAAATTTTAGATAGAAACTCCTTCCATCAAATTACGCCTCATTAATGACGTGATCTTGATGCAGCTGTTCTTGCTTCATCTGGTGTGGAAGGAAAGAGTTCCACGTAACGAGATCCAATCAACATCTTGTCCTTGCACATGGCTTTCTTAGCTTCTTCAGCTGAGGCAAACTCTACATATGCATCTCCAGTAGCTTTCCCATCAGACCGGCATGCAATACAGATCTTGTCATCCTTCACATTAAAGTCCCCAAAAAATTTCACAATGTCTGATTTTTTGACTGAGTAAGGGAGGCCACGCAACTTCAAAAATTCCGTATACTCCATGTTATCTTTGTCCGGAGACCTCTTCCGTCGGGCTGGTGGTGAGGTTCCACGGTGGTCAATGTTGCCATAACATCCTTCATTCACCTCAGCAGCTATAGCATGGTAATACTCCTGCTTTTTGCACCTAAAAACTTCTACATATCTCCTTCCCATGTTTTGTCGATCTCTCTGAAGAGCAAGATCCGCCTGCATAGGTCCTGCAAAGACCACAAAAGCTTCTCCAGAGAATCGCCCATCCTTGTTTACCAAAAAGACGTCAACAATGTCCAGGCTAGCAAAGAACTTGAAAACGTCAGTATCTGAGCAATTGAAGGGAAGACCCCTTAGACGAACCACGGGAAAGGCAGAAGGCTGATATCTACTGCCACGGCCATAAGGTTGGTAGCCACTTGAACCACTGCTCACTGCGAAGTAGGGATTTGATTCCATCATTCTTGGTCTCTTTGAGCCGATCTCGTACCCGTCCGAAACCCCCCCGCTCCCAAACATCGCCCTTCAATGATCCATACCCAAACAAAAGAAAATCCCCCACTCAATTTTGTTAATAAAACCAATCCCAACCCATTTTTTCCTAAAATCTAGTATTTAATCCTATCTTATGCATTTATCAAAATTTATGAACCCAACTACAAATAATATAGCACATCAATGGAAGTAAATTATAGGAAGTAAAACAAAAGGCAAGGTGCAGATAAATCAAGATAAAACACATATTCAGATCTAATAAATGAAATTGTCACTTAGCTGAATGAATTGCTTAAAAGATCCCCAAACTAGTTTTAAAATATCATGCACAAGGAACACAACTATTTGAACAGCATTACATGTTTAAAAAGTCTACTAATCAGAACCACGATGGTGTCACACATCACCATTTTAAATAATGATTGAAGAAAATGCTATACAAAATTGTCTCCAGTCATCTAAGGACATAATTCATATTCTATATTTGTGAGAGAGCCCTTGGAATACAATCTAAATACGAATAGTTCATAGTTAAACAAAGTAACATAGAATTAAGCAGCTCTCAGAAGATTTTTTTGAGCATGGAGCCAGTTCATACGCTTTTTATTTTCGCACTTTATATGGTACATAAAAGATACCATTTTAGTGGACTAGAACTCAAACGAAGTGAAGAATCATTCATCAGCAGTACATTAGACTTTAACAAGGATCCAACAAGTTAAACTGATACTTGTCTGTAAATTTTGTTAGGGGAAAAATTAATTAAAAAACTCACAGATTCAGCCTTTCTACAATTGAATTACATCCTTCTAGTTTTTAGAGATCGATTACAGTACTTCATAATGTCAGCTTCCCAAGGTTACATGGTATCATAATCAGATTTTAACACACAGAGCTAAGGTCATCGTCCCTTTCCATGCTTGATCTCCCTCAGCTTCCACTTCTTCAAGTTCTTCTGCTTTTCAATTTTGGTACAAGTACAACCTATTCATCTTTCACCCCACTTGTGCTTGCTCTATAGGCCGTTCAGCTGACTAGAAGACTATGATATGTATGCTTAAATTTCCTGTTGTTTTAAGGTTTCCAGATCTTTTTTCTGAAGGTCGTAATGGGGAATATACGACTCTTGAGCCACATTGCATTAAAATTTCATATCTATTATCAGCTTTGCACTAGAAAATATTTATAAAAAGTCTAGGCCTTTTACATCTTTTTAATAGGGTAGGGCATTTTTTTCAGGTATGCAAATTGGAGAATGTGGGGTTGCATTTGAGATCAGTAATGTCTCGCCATCACCTCATTTGGGCCAGCTAAAAGATTAGCGATATTCCATCATGCATTTTCACCTCTATCTGAAGGCCTCGGCAATCATAGACAAGAAGTTGCTTCTTCTGATTCGTCGAAATATGCCTAACTAGAGTTAAGTTATGTTCTAAGGGAGGCAAATATATCCTCCATGATCTACATAGTCTTGCCTTTGCATTTTGTTTGCAAACGATGCTAAGAGACAATAAATGATGAAGACATTCGGACCCCCTTTCTCACTTTTTCCTCCTCCACCTATCTTGCTTCTTTCTTTCGTTTCTCTTTTAATAAATTTTTATAGTTAAATTTGAGTAGAATGACTATTTAGGTATTAGTAGGATACCAACTCCCTTAGTATAATTTCTCGTAAGTCGTAATTGACAGGATGAGTTAAACCGGTTAGAGGGTAAAGTTCTGGACTTTCTTTGCAAACTACCCTTTTGTTTTGTAAAATGTCTTTGAGCTATTGGATAACAAGAAATTGCTACATGCTTTGATCTCAAGAACTTCTGGATTTAAGCCCAACAAATTTTCAGCTTTCAACTTAGCCGCATTTGTAAAAGAGAAACATATAAATCTTTTGAAAAGAAACTAGTGAAAAAATAACAACTTCAAGTAGAAAATAGAAATCCATCCAACTGGACTCACTCAAGTATAAAATAAGAAAAACAAAACACATTGCCAATTTTATGCTATCCTCTAGAACACAAAAATATATACAGATAAAATTCGTCTTGTTTTTTGAGGTCACGAAAGAGGCATTAATCTGTACCGTATTAACATTTACAAGAAAATACTGAATTCAGAAAATAAATGCATATTAAATCTTCAAATATCAATTCCGATGCAAGTCCGCTTAGATATCATTCCCTTTAATTTTGGCAACTAAAATTGATCCGGAAACATGCACAAAACAAATCAGCAATCAAACCCAAAGGTATAACAATTGAATAAATCAAACAAGAGGAACTCCAACGTCGCGATGAAGTTTGACTATCAAGAATATTAAAATACAGGCAAAAAAGTATCCACAAGGACAAGGCTTATTGAACTTACCCTCTGTGCCCGAACATGGCGATTAGACCCTTTGAAACGGAAAATTGAAATTGAAACCCCCGATCTGAAATAGCCTTTGCCCTAGGAAAAAAGTCAAAAAGGGTGACGGAAATTTTTAACCTCAGAAGTTGACAACTATCTATGTTTATATTGGGAAAATTTCAACTGGGTCCCTAATCTTTCACAAAAGTGTAGCAAAATCCCAAACTTTTTAAACCGCTACTCTAAACGTTTACAAAAAGGGTCTTGCAAAAAGCATTATTCTTACAAAAATATGTGGACCAAGGAACTTTTAAATGGATTCCATCCAAAAATCCGTAAATTAACTAACAAAATTAGATCATTTCTAAGAAACTCTCTAAATACAAAATGTTTTATATTTTTAAACGACATATAAAGAGTAAGTTTGGTTTCTCAAATTATTCTCATTTTAATAAACTACCAATCTCAATATTCTAAATACAATTATATTATTTTTAACGGTATTAAGATGCAATATTTAGGGCCTGTCTAGGAGAGCTTTTCTCCTAGAAAGCAGCAATTAATTGACCGTTGGAACTTCAACATGGGTCTCATGAAGGCAGCAATTTTTGAAATTCTAAACGTGAAATATCAAAAATGTCTATTTATCATGACAACTGAATTAAATGTTAAGGGCGAAAATGTCATTCTGCAGTAAAAGAGTCCCAACATTTTGGCTGCCTTGTTTGAGCCCAAGTCCCACTTAACTGTGCAAACGGTAAAAAAAAATGAATTTTCTGAGCAGCCAAAAGTGCGTCCAGACAGGCCCTTAACTACTTTTATTAATGTGGATCTTCATATTTTGAGTATGCCTAAACTATGTTTAGAAGTTATAGGCATGTGGATGTATGACAAAATAAAGAGGTAAATTGCAACCATTATCCCCAACCTTTGCACACTTTTGGTCGTCTGTCCCAAACCATTTTTTTTACGTTACTATCGCTAATTATTCATAAATTAGCAAATATAGTACACGATAGCATGTCAAATTGTCCTCAACTTTAAAATAAACAAATTAATAATTGCAAAAGTATAAAAGAAAATACAAGGAAAAAATAAACATAAAAATTTCATCTATATAGACTATAGCTTCGCTCTTAAATAATAGTGATAAGTTGATTGTAATGGCGGCCACCAAATTCTCAATCTAAGTCAGCAAACTTCAATTTGCAGCGATCGTGTCAATTATAATTATTTAACAACAATCAAAACACTTTTTGTAGATGCAACTCGATAAATGCAACAAATTTGAAACACGTTAACTTAAAACTAACGAATTTTGATACCGTCATCCCAAGCATTAAATTTTGACATGTAAACTCTATTTCAAACATTAATTGATGAAAACATTAAGAGCGATTTTCACAATTTTTCAAATACATTAAAACCAAAAGCCATTCTCAAATTACATTCAATGGTTAGGGTAAAGCCGAGGGAAAAAAATTTGAAGTTTTTTTCATATTTACCTAGACCAGAATTGGATGAAGTGTTCGATTTGGCTCGATTCTGAGTTTTAAAATCGAGAACATAAAGATTCTGGCCACGTTCCCGATTCTAGCTAATTTCTCATTTAAATGTGAATTTTATATAAATTCATATGCTTTCAGAAAAATGAAAGTTTCATCATTCAAAATATAACCGTGAAAGAAAAATTACGTGACAATTTAGACTTTATAATCTATTTTTGAAGAAAAAATATTGAACAAAACATGACTAGAACCAATAGTTCCATGGGGCAAAAAGAACAAGATTTGAATAGTTTTATTTTCACAATTCTCATCGAAAATCGGTATGATACAATTCTCAAGAGACCCAGATTGAATCATCTGGTTTCACCCTTATTTAAAATTAACTCAAATCAAGAAGGATTTTTGATTCGTTGTAACGCCATATAAATTATTGTAACATGTCAAGACAAGTCTTGAAATCCCAAGTTCTATATCTCGAGTATGACAAAATATTATTCTCTTTACATGCATGTAATTAAGGATAGCCGAGTAGACACATCACATGTTCAATCCTTGTTATTGACACTTCAATTCTGAAATTGCACCAAATATTTTAGAACATCTCGTTGTGTGTTTATTTTAATATTTTAGTTTATAATTGCAAAATTTTAGATTTTTATTTTATATTCATTCAAGGGGTCAAATTAGTTATAGGAATTATAACCATATTTTTGTCAATTATACGTTTTATCATATTTTGCTAAGGAGATTACTTATTATTTGGCGATCCAAGTCTATAGCCTATTTGATAATAAAAGCAGTCGGTTGGACAGTCACTGTGAAGGCTAAAGCTTTACATAGACTAAATATAAAATTATTAATTTATATATAAAAATTTAAACGATTCATCTTTTAAATAACATATAAAGATTTGAACTACTCTTTTTAACGTAGTTGATCTTTTAAAATGGAACTCAATTCTTAATAAAGATAACTCGTTTTCATGAACATAACTGATCGTCAGGCTAATGAGTGATTGGAAGAACGAGAAATCCATGGCCTATAGAGCTCACGATCTCCTCGTTGTCTTACAATTCTCATGATTTTAACCATCGAGAAGTATAACGTCAGCTTAAATGTCGCCAGAGGTTACGTAAAGCACTATTAGGAGAACGATACTTTCACGATAACTAATCAACTTAGCCTCACCATCTCACAATTCCCGCATTTAGTAAACAACAAAAAGTGTTAATGCTTGTTTAAACTTGGCAAGAGATAACGTATAAAACTATTAGGAAAATGATATTTTTAAGACAACTACCCACCATATTTGTAATGAAAATGATAGTTGTGCGAGCAATAAATAAATATGTGAGAATATCTACGCGTCAATCCGTATATATATATATTCTCACACAATCTTCTTAGTTAAATATTTTGCTAGATTTGAACTCTCGCAAATGTCATGTAAGAGACAAGGGCAAGTATTCAAAATTTAGGATGTTGCACAGCCTCCTCTCCATAGTTTTAATCTATATTGATTTTCACTAAAAATGAATGACATCGATGGAAATTCTTGTTCACGTGATAAACCTATTTAAATTAATTCCTTCATTATAACGGCTGAATAATGTTAAATCAGCTTCACTGATTCACAAACTATAAAGCACTAAATGACATTGAATAAAATGTCTTATTAAATGAGATTGAGACTGCGACCGAGACGTGTTATAGCATCAATATTGTTAGATATTTCCCAACTACACAAGTTTCATTAAACATAGATTTAGCCGAAATTTCCAGGGTAAACCTTGAAGAATAATGGATTAATAGCATAACACTCCTGCAAACGTTTCCATTTGCGATATATCTCTACCTATTGAAAATAGCAAAAAATCCCTCTATTTCAAACATTTTTGTGTGAAAACCCCCCTGCCGTTAAAATCCGTCAGATTTGTAGTTAAAAAGGGTAAAAAAAATGTCAAAATTAAAAAGAAATAATTGCAATTTCAGTACCCAATTTTTTTATTTTTTTACAAATTAAATTCAAATTTTTTATATGTGCCATCTGTAATCCCAAATTTTTAAAATCTTATTTTCAACCCCCATCCCATCCCACTTCATCTTCTTCCCCAAAAATCAAAGCAAGTCATCTTCCTCAACATGTCCTTGGAATTTATTGCTTTCCATTGTTAACCTAAACAAGCCATTTACTGCTGCCTTTTCACCTGTCAAAAATATCTTCTTACCATTTGATGATAGTAGTCTCATATAACTTCCATAAAGGAAAGAAAACTCCCAAACGAGCCACCCAAGGTAGGCTCTTTGATTGTTACAATCCTATAATTAAATTATTCTAGGATTTGAGCATGGATTCTTGCTGTGGCCATGAAAGCTAAAGTGCAAGCTTGATCCATGAGGGAAACGGGTTTGGGAGGGGGGGAGAGAAAATCAAAGACTGAAAAATAATACTTTTCGAAAACAAAGTTCGAAGAATCGAAAATAGGTGAAAAGAATTCATACTCGGAGTTGCATTTTCGGTTCCAACACAGGATATTAACAAAGAGTAGGTGTTGAGCGAATAAATTCACCTCAAGATTTCATTTACGTTCCCGAAATGTTTGTTTGATTGGGTAAACCCCCCTCGTTGAAAAAGATCAAAGCAAGATACAAACAAATATCAAAAGGCATTGCACCGTACAAGGAACAATCATTTGACCACTCCACTAGCTCATATGACATAATTGACAACAATGTGCCAGCCAACGAAAGTCGCACAAAATTAAACAGCCAAATTTTTTCATGGCAGGAATTTTTGCCATCACGAAATAGAAAGTCAAAAATATCTCCATCTTGACCAAAACGACAAGAAAGCTACATCGGAGCGAATCCCCACACCAACTATGAACCAAATTTAGTAAATATTTTAACATAATTACGATTTTAATAATACATTATTTAATCAACAACCAAATTTCAACGATGTAACCCAACTACATACCACTAACATAATTGTTAAATAATTACGAAACTTGAAAAAACAAAGAATCGTAACCAACGGTGGTGATATCATTAAAGTAGTGAGGATCATAATTGACAAAATATCAGATACATAGCCGAATTTCATTCCCTAACTTCCATGATTAATTAAAAAAATAAAAAGAGGCTACTATTTATCAAGGGTAGACACTAGTAAAAACAATGGTGAAATACTACTTCAATTAATCCACCATCTCTCTACTCGTCATCATCGTCTTCGTCCCCTTCCTGTATTTTAAGAAATTCGCCAAATAAATATTTATAATAAAATTTAAGAATTTTAAACCAATAAAATTAAATTAAACAATTTTATACATCTCCGCTTCCTTCCTCGTCCTCGTCATTCACTTCGGATTTCGACTTGTCAGATTCCTCTTCTTCAGCATCAGCTCCTTCAGCCTGTTGTGGAATTTTTTTTAAATTAAAAATATGAAACACAATTAATGAAACAAGTCTTTTAGATTATGCAAGTATAAGAGAGTTACCATTTTTTTGTTGTAATCCTGGAGGGTTTTTTCGTATTCGACCTTCCTTTTTTCGGCCTTGGAGACATAGGGAGCTTTTTCCTATAAATTTTCAATTAATAAACAATGAGTCGAAATTAGTTCTCTAAAATAAAAGACTGAAATAAATTCAATCTGAAAGAAAACCGAAAGGGTATATGCTTACGGCTTCTGACATGGATTTCCACTTGTCACCGCCAGCTTTTCCAACCTATAAAATTTTTTTTTGAAAAAAAAAGGAATATTAATATTGGACAGCCAGCAAATAATCGAAACGAGTTGATCTGAAATGAACTGTACTTTTGCATCTGAGTATATGAAAAAGTACTTACAACGGCCACCGATTTGTTATTGGGGTGCTTCTCTTTGTACTGTTTCCTGAAGTCCTCCCTTTATTCATCGAAAATAATTTAATTAAGAAGAGTATATAAATAGATTCGAGATTCACGACTGGAACGTTGTGAGTAGAGGTCATACATGAAAACGAAGAAGGCACTAGCGGGCCTCTTTGGCTTGTTTGGGTCCTTGGCAGGCTTCCCCTTCGGTGCCGCCTTCTTCCCAGCTGCTGCACCTTTTTTCACAGATAGCCTGTAGGACACAAAATCAATCCATTTGTCAAAGAATTAAACGAAAAAATTACTAAATCAATTAAAACAGATCTGAAGAAAAGCATAGAAAAACGTACTTGCTGTCAGCCTTCCTGGTTGCAGGCTTTGATCTAGCTCCTTTCATGGCGAAACCTGTCAAAGATCAGTAAGAACCGTTCGAATCGGTAGTGAACCGGTAGAGTTCCGGGTTACAACAACACGCCTCGTTTAGAGAAAGAGAATATTTGCCCTAAAACAAAGAGATATGCTTTGCTTTGTTATATGGTGCGATACGCAAGTAAATTGTATGTATAGGTGTGAAAGGGAGTGAAGGAAAGATAAGAAGCTAGGGGTTTGTAAGGAAAGAGCTTAAAAATTGAATCACACAAAAAATTGAAGTCCGGGTTTAGGCGGGATATCAAATTTCGTACGCCACGTCATCGATCCGTGTACTCATAATCCATTGGCTGAAGATCTATTCCCACTGACTTTTACTTCTCCCTCTTGGCTTTGTGTTTTCTCTGTGTTTGTTCAGGGACCTTTCTCGACCGTTGGATGGGCTTGCTGGCGGAACAGTGAGGACACATGGCAGAATCGATGGATTTGAGGGTTTTGAGTTATTGACCTACATATGTGAGTTAATGACTAATTTACCCTTTGCATTATGACGGTTGGGGACATATGGATCAGTCGCTGTACTCCTTTATTAAACAAATCACGATAAGCATTATGATTGAGACATACATAGTGAGCTGTAAGGCTAATTATGTAATTACACATGTTCCGGTCCTTTCGGCTTATTTTCTTTCCTTCTATTATTTTGTTACTTCTATATATATATATATATATATATATTACCTCTCGACTAAGAGCATGTTTGAGAATGATTAAAATTTAATTAAAAAATTGAAAATATAATCGTTATTTGATCTCACTAGTCTAATAAAAGTCAACAATAAAAGTCAATTTTTCAATTTTAATCCGATTTTAATCTGTACCGAACACGTCCTAGGAAAAATATTCACCGAGTTCCTAATAAAATTCTACAAAAACCATTTTATCAAATCATTATTTCTCCTATAATCAATTGTATGAATTTGATTTCAAAAAACGATGTAGGAATTTTAGTGATGCAACTAATTGACTATTATCGCAAAAGAACTCAACCAATGCCATTAACACATACGTATTGGAAATTAAAAGAGTCTAATGTTGAACTTGGCCAATATTTAAAGAGTATTGGAATTTGAAAGAGTCCGACGTTGAACTTGGTGAATATTTAAAAATTAATGATATTATGTAAAAAGTTGAGATCATTCTTGTGACATAGCAAGTGATATAAGGTGAAATGATAATATTTATACCCTGTTTGACACTCATTCTTTTTCTCATTCTCATTCTCTTTTTTCATTTCAACCACACAATCTCCAAATAAAATAATATTACACACAAATCTAAAACTTTTCATCACTTTTCCACCACACATTCTCCCATCAATCACTATTCCAAAATTTTTCAACCCATTAAAATGGGTGTCAAACATTTAATTTCTCATTCTCATTCCCATTCTCATTCTCATTCTTCATTTCAACCACACATTCTCCAAATAAAAAAATATTACACACAAATCTAAAATTTTTCATCACTTTTCCACCACACATTCTCCCATCAATCACTATTCCAAAAATTTTCAACCCAATAAAATGGGTGTCAAACACTCCCTTAGTCTGTAAACAGTAAGCCTCTGTTTGGTACAAATTATTTCAAAATTCATTTTCAACCATGTATTTTTAATAAAATAATAATTTATATCATATCAATAACTTTTCCTTTCTTTTTAACCACATATTTCTCATCATATCACTATTTAAAATACATTATTTCCTTAATAATATCCATCAAACACAACCTAAATATAAGATCCACTTTATTAACATTATCATTTAGCCCTTGTCTGATGATGACTAAAATTAGATTTTTTATATATATATATATATATTACCTCTCGACTAAGAGCATGTTTGGAAGTGATTAAAATTCAATTAAAAATATAATCGTTATTGGATCTCACTCATCTAATACAAGTCAACAATGACGACTAATTTTTCAATTTTAATCCGATTTTAATCTGTACCGAACACGTCCTAAGAAAAATATTCACCGAGTTCCTAATAAAATTCTACAAAAACCATTTTATCAAATAATTATTTCTCCTATAATCAATTGTATGAATTTGATTTCAAAAAACGATGTAGGAATTTTTGCGATGCAACTAATTGACTATTAACGCAAAAGAACTCAACCAATGCCGTTGACACATTCGTATTGGAAATTAGAAGGGTCTAATGTTGAACTTGACGCATATTTAAAAAGTATTGGAATTTGAAAGAGTACGACGTTGAACTTGGTGAATATTAAAAAATTAATGATATTATGTAAAAAGTTGAGACCATTCTTGTGCTATAAGGTGAAATGATAATATTAGTTTGTAAACAGTAAGCCTATGTTGGTGCAAATTATTTTAAAATTCATTTTTAACCATATATTTTTAAATAAAATAATATTTTGTATCACATCAATAACTTTTCCTTCCTTTTTAATCACATATTTCTTATTATATCACTATTTAAAATACATTATTTCCTTAATTATATCCATCAAAAACAACCTAAATAAAAGATCCACTTTATTAACATTATCATTTAGCCCTTGTTTGATGATGACTAAAATTAGATTTTTAGTATATTTCGATATAATTTGATTAAATATTTGGTTGAAAAATTATGAATCTTATCAAATATGATGTTAAAATTAAATTTGTACATGTAGCTTTATTATATATGTGTGTGTATTATGTTATTTTTTTTCTTGTACCATATAAATAAATATTTTAGGGTTACATATATGTTGACGTCGAAGAATGTATAGACAAAATTCAAGCCAACTTAAGATGTAAATGAAGATTTTTATTGATAATGACTTAGCGATTACAAAAGTAAGCTACGAGTGTTTTTCTTTCATTTCAAAGGAGATTTTTTTTTTAATCTCCAGTCCTCCCCTTTCTCGAGGATATCGTCCTCCCTTTTATAAGAAATGATCAGCATGTATACGCCGCGTTCCCGTCTTATCAACTACAGTATCGAGTTGGGAACTCATGCCAATGGCTTGTCCTGATTGGTTGCTAAGGTCGGCTTCAGCAGGTCATCATGAATCTGTATTGCATGTGCCCCCAGTAATTAATGAACTAATCAAGGAATGCCGCTATGACATATGATTGGTAGAATTAGGAGGTGCTAACATGAGCCTGTCTAAATGTAATTTGAATGATTGGATGTTTTGACAGCGAGTAAGGAATCTCCAATCATTATGTCTCCTCCAATAACGACAGTTATCAGTACGAGCTGAACTATAATACTCAATCTTAGTACATATTAGAATATGTGGATGTGCAACTTATGTATACTAAACTGGTAGTAAATTGGAACATAGAGCCACTAAATGTGTTATGTTTTGCTATCATAAAATGGTCAAAGGTTACAGGTTATGGGTTTTAGGGGTACAGGGCATAAAGATCATTAATAGTAGAGATGTTGTGTTTAATGAACCTGAAATGTCATGTCTAAAACACAAATACGATAAATTAGGGAAATCAAAAAATGGAAACAAATTTTAGAAAGAGGTGAAATTAACTAAGTATAACTTCACTCAAGTTGAGAATAATGAACATCGGAATGACATGAAACTGAACTAGTAATTGAAGAAGCAAACGAACCTCACAAAGAAAATGAACTTGAAAACAATACCCCCCGTCACTGGAGATACTGCTATCTAGGATTACCTACATGTTAGAGATAGAGAAATGAGACCAGTTAGACTAAATCCCAAATATAAGCCTCAGAACTTGACTCATTTTGCCCTAGTTTTAGGTGAAGCCAGTGAATATTTGAAACCTTTTCCTTTTGAAAAATCCACGAATGGGCAATAATTTGTAAATTGAAAAAAACATGGAAATTGATTAAGAAGCCTAAGGATCAAAGAATAGTGCAGTACAAATGGATTTACAAATTGAAAGAGGGAAAGAGTCCTTCTGATCCCTTGAGATACAAAGCCGGCTAGTTGTTAAATGATTCACTCAAAGGGAAAGAATTGACTATAATGATATATTTTTCCCTATGATTAAATATAAGATAACTATATTGATTTTAGCCTTAGCTGTTCAATTCAATTAGGAATTTGAACAATTGGATGTTAAAACTACTTTTCTTCACGGTGAATTGAAGGAAAATATCTATATGGTCAACCTCAAGGTTTTGAGGTAAAGGGAAAAACTGACTTTTTATGCAAACTGGAAAGTAAATATGGTCTAAAACAAAATCCTCAAAGTGGTGTAAGAGATTTGATTTATGTGTGCTTAAAATTGGTTTAAAAAAAAAGTAAATATGATGCCTGCCTATACTTTAAGTCTATAAGACTATAACAATATTAAAAGTGGGTGTGATGTTTATCTGCTTTTGAATGTAGATGAAATGTTGCTTGCTAGTTCAAGTAAAGACATAAGACTAAAGAGCATTTTTAAAGCTGAATTTGACATGAAAGATTTACGGAATGCCAATAAGATTTTATGTATGGTTATTAATAGAAATAGGTTAACCGTTACACAAGAAACCTATTTAGATAAAGTAATAAATAAGTTTGGTATGAAACAAGCTTAATCAGTTCATGTCCCTCTTGCTACACATATGAATCTGTCAACTGTACAAGCACCTAAAACTGAGGAAGAAAGGAAATAAATTGAAGTTGACATGAAATTGAACTTGTAAAAGAATGTTTGTGGCTGAAAGGCATTTTAATTGAATTGATTTTTATTTTTTTTGTATGATTCTCCTATTATAGCTAGAGTACATTGTTACTTAATAAAAATCCTGTCATCATGAGAGATCCAAATATTTTCAACTGAAATATCATTTCTTTAGAGAAAAGATAGCATCAGGTGAGGTAAGTCTTGAAAAAATTCATACCGATAAGAACCCATCAGACATTGGGACTAAAGTGCTTTCAATTGGTAAGTTTAAAACTTACTTATCAATTCTATATATTGATATCGATCAATTCTTTTGCAGGTACTTGGGCAATAGTGATGAATCAGCTATGAATGTGCACTTCCGCAACTAGAGAGAGTAATTGTATTTGTGAACCAAGGTGAATATTGATGAATCGTGTTTCACAAATACAACTTATGGAGGTTAGTTTTGTAATTACCCTTGGCTGCCTAGTTGGATGGACAACCCATGTGGTAATGTTGTGTTTTTTATATCGCAAGTGTACGATATATTAACAAGCAGTATGGTGGACATTTGAGCCCGGATATCGTTCCCGCAAAGATTATACTTTATGACTTAATCTAATTTTTATAACTCATATTTGACAAAAGCAAGTAAATAATTACGATGGTTGTGATTATTTTTTTCTAAATACTTTTAACTAATTGAAAATATAAAAAGATTGCAAACAATGAATGATTAAAAATTCAAATATGTGATGAATATTAGAACATAATAATTTCATTTATTGATCATCTTAATTCTTAATTCATAATTCATAACCTAATATAGTGTTCTATCGAATTCTTCCATTGTATTCAATTTACCCTTCTCGAGTTCTCATTGAACCTAATTAACTAATTAAATTTCATATTTATATGTGAATTAACTTTAGTTAAACGAAACACTGGTTTTAAGAATTCAAAGTTATAAATACTACAATAAAACAATTACTTCAAATTTATTTATATTTTTCAAAATTTTAACAAAAACATATTGCTCAAAATCATAATTACTACAATTACTTGATAATCAATTCCTACAATTAGATTAAACAAGAATATTGACTTAAAAAATTCTAAATCTTGACTAGCTCTTTATCGGATTCCAATTCAATCTCCTCTTCTTCCTCTAAGTCATCTTCCGTGTCATCTTATACGAAATCATTTTCATCGGACTCCCTTATTTCAATTCGAAAATTTCTATCACCTTTTGTAGATGATAATATATCATTGTCAACTTCTTCATCATTATCACAACCATCAACAATCCAAAATTGTGCATTAGCGACATCACTTGTAGTAACCTTTTCTTAGCAATTGCATTGTTGATATTTTGTTGTTTCATTTTCTTACTTGCACACACAGAAGCATCATCAACCTTTAATTGGCCTTGAAAAGTTATACATGGGACCCACATGAATAGGTCTTTTCCTTCCCCCTTCAATGATAGAAATTTCTTCATCTTCTTTCTCACGCGTAGACGTAGATATAACTACATCTTCCCTCAACTTAGCATTATTCAATGCATTCTCGAACTTCTTAGACTTAATCTCTTCAAGTGCTTCACCACACTTGGCTTTTTGCTCTTGACTTGCTTTAGGACACGATTTCACACACATTCCCTTAATGCCCGCTATGTGCACTTTATGCATATTAATCCCCGCCTTTGTAACTTTGTTACATAATGTGCATCTCACATTATTAGGTTTACTAACGTCTTCAATAACTGCAGTTTCCCATCCAACATCCCCTAAACTGTTTTTGAGTTCATTATCTTCATAAATAGAACTTAGAAGAATCATTTTGCTCCATTGGCTCCTAGTAAATTGGATAAAAGCATAATCAACTTGTGAACACGTATTCAAATAAATACTACTTGATGACTTCAACCCAACACTTTAATATACGAATTTTTTCAAGTATGAAAATGCAACATTTAATTGAAAACCAAACAACTTATGAAGAATATTTGACAACAGTTGATTTTAATGAAGACAGTGGACTTAACAGTGAATTGGTTAGAGTTCACGTTGTAATCTCAATAACATATGACCAAATTAGAAACATTACTTAATTTCATTGATCGATTATTTAATTAATATACTATCATCACAACTTCAGTAGATTCCTTAAATTGTATGATTCATCCACGTTGTAGAACTTGCTTCTCTCTCTTTCGGTAACCTTTAAATCACCACAAAACTAAGAATAATATCAATAATAAAATAAAAATAGTAAACTTACACAAAAAGCAAAAAACGAACAAGTTTCCTTTAGTGTTTTTTAAGCTTTTCCTTGATGAGCACCGGGATGATGGGGTATGTATACGTGATGTTACAGTAGAGCAGCTCCAAAAACTATTTTTATGTTAATGCCCAGATGAAGATTTATGCAAAAGCAAAACTCTAGAGATCGTTGTATATAATATAATTGATGGACTTGGGTGATTTGGGCTAATTTGATGTTTGTTGGGCTCAATTTACTTTTTTAAAGTTATAAAAATGTGTTGAACTTCGTTATGCTAATTTGAATATATTTTTAATTACAAATGCGTGGACATTTTGGAGAATATGCGCGCATATGCGGTCATCGAAATGAGTTGACCGTATTATCATACGCATACCCCATATGCGATGCGTTTCGAAAACGCATCGAGAATATGCGCATACGCGAATCATATTCGCGCATTTTAGAACACCGATTAAGAGTGCTTGAATCAAATATCCCACTATTGGCTTCTGTCCCCATCCCAAAGTCAGGCAGAGATATACCTGGAGGTATGTTGTCTACACACTTCTATAAGCAGCAATTTTCATTTTTAACAGTTAGCCAATATTGCTAACGAAGTATTCGTCAAGACCCAATTTAAAAACCATTATGTATATAATGTAAGACGTAAGATCAACTAACATTCTGGCTCAAATCTCTTCCATACATGCCAAATCAATTTGCAGTTACATAAGCTTATTTTCATGTTTCCAAATTTTCTGACTTCTTCTCTTGTAACATTATTTTTATGAATGAATTTGTTATACTTGCTAATGTATATTTTTTACTCAAAAACTTAATTATGACGCAACTTCGAATCTGTCATTGTGCAGTTGCGAGTTTGAAAAACCATCCAGGAGCTACCCTTTATACACTGAACACAAGTAACACTGTAACAGGGATGCTATGGAGGAGCGGATTTATTCCCATTTGATGGACGTACTACAAAATCTTGTCAAAGTATGATAGTCGAGCTTAAGCTGTCGAATCAGCGACAAGGGTCCTGTGCCTTTTTACAAAAAAATTGTGGTCCTTGCCGTTTCCCTTCTGGGAACATTTTGTTTTATTAGATATAGTGACTTC
>OU503038.1:23780757-23792110 GCA_912172775.2 Fraxinus pennsylvanica
AATTAATTGAACATATATTTTATTAATTAAATATATTAAAGTCACAATTCTATATAATTGGTCACAAATTTTATATAATTGGTCACATATTATTAGTTTGTCACAAATCACAAATTTCACATGTCAATAATTATTTTACGGTCACAATTCAAAAAAAATTTACAGGTCACAATTTGTGCATCGATCACAAATAAAAAATTGAAACGTCACAAATTATTATACGGTCATAAATCAGAAATTTTATAGGTCACAAATTATTTTACGATCACAATTCAGAAATTTTATAAGTCACAATTTGTTCATCGGTCGCAAATAAAAAAAATTTATACATCTCAATTTATTCATCGATCACAAATCACAAATATTATAAGTCACAAATTAGTAGACAGTCACAAATTGCCAAATTATCGATCACAAATTAACAATTTTTTAGGTCACATTATTTTTTCGTCACAATTTATCTTTTTCATTGATCACATATGGTTTATTGGTCACATATTAACCAATTTAATGTCACAAACAACCAAATAATCTGTGACCACCACCAACCACCAACTTGTGACCACCACCTCACCACTCCCTCCAGCAGCACCACTGCCACCGTCGCCGCCATCACCACTATCACCACCACCTCATCCCGACAGTAACACCACCTCAAACAAAGCAACAAAAAAATTTGTGATCACCACCTCCGCCGCAGTAGCACAATCACCAATGCTACTTGTACAATCACCACCGTCTCCTCAAATCCATTACCGTCAACGCCACCACCTCGGCCAACAGCAGCACAACCACCAATGCTGCATGTACCATCACCACCACAGTCTCCTCAAATCCATTACCTTTAACACCTCCACCGCCGCGTCCACCCCAACCACCAACTAAAAAAATCCCCAACCGTCGCCACCACGACTACCACCAACAGTCACTACAATCACCACCAATCCACAGCAGCCGCCTCCACCACCACCACCACCACCACCACCAATTAATCAGTCACAACAACCACCATATATACGTATCCGCTGCCACAGGCACAAGCCACGCCACCGCCAATACAAACACCAAACCCACCACCACAGCTCACTGTCGGAAGAAGAAGCCACAGCGGAGCTCGACAATCTACGCGACAGCGACGATCTGGCGTTGTGCACGACGGCACTCAGTTCGCCGCCAGATGCCCCTTCTATCGGTGAAGAGGAAGAGAGAGTGAGAAGAGAGAAGACGATAGAAAAGAGAGAGTGAGGAGAGGAAACGAAGACCACCATGCCACTGCCACCGCAACCGCTACCGCTAACGCCAACATAAACACCAAACCCACCACCATTCCACCGCCACACAAAACACCAAACCTACCGCCACCACCCATTGCCAGAAGAAGAAGCCACAGTGATGGGAGAAGAGAGAGTGAGAAGAGAAGACAGTATAGAAGAGACAAAAAGAAGAGAGGAGATCGAGAGAGAGATAGAGATGAGGAAGAAAATTGGATTGGGATGAAATATCTGATTTTTGAAAAGTGAAACTTTGTATCTTAAACTTGAAGTTGAATCTTGAAAATTCTAGTTTTGTATAATTTCCACTTGAAAAATTGTGGAAACTAGGCTAGTAAAATCATCAATTGAAGTATTTGAACACACGGTAAGATCCTCCTCGTTGTTCATAACATTTGGCGCTCATGCCAATAAAGTAAAATAGTATTTTGTTTATAATCGCCTAAAATTATTAGTAATCTTTAGGAAAATTAGCAGTGAATTGTTACGCGAAAATATATTTAGAATAAAAATCACCGTAAGTATACGATTTGTTAACAAGTAATAAAGTGGATTTTGAGTTCAAGTATCGGTCCACGGATATTGATTAGTTCAATTCCTAGTACCTTGACCTTAACCGAAACTAGAATAAAATGATGTGTTTGTTTTGATTAAGTTATAACTAAAATAATACTAAGTATGCAATTATAAATGATTTAACTAAACTAAATGCAAACGGCGTCAAATGTAAGTTGGAGTGTTTTAATTTATGATGAATATACTAGGATCACAAATCCCTATATAATAATTCGTTTTAAATTTAGTTCTACACTTCGACAACACGGCGAAATATTGATGAATCAATGTTCTTAAATTATTTAGCACTCTCTCGAGTATTGTAAAACATATTCTCATATATGATCTGACTATATCTCTATGACGGATGTGAATATATAAGAATGCATGAGTTTTTATGAACATTTAAAGATTCACATAAAGTATAGCGGTATATTTATATTCTCTATCGAACCCTATGACAATTTATATATGTCGAACATATTTCCCTTCTTTCGAATGCAAGAAAATAAGCCACCAAATTTACATAATTAACATGCACAATAATTGTGGAGAAAAGAAAAATCATACAAATTATTCAATATCCAAAAACGTGCTTTTGATGTCAAGAGTGTAAAATTAAAAATTAAAAATTTATATTTCATAGTTCATCGTTCTCCTAACACAAATAAATCTAGCCTAACGTGCTATGAAGAAGAAAACACAAAGAATATTGAAGAATATACATCACCCAATATAATTCTTAAATTTATTCTCGTGTTTTTGGCTTCGATCTTCACGTTCTTCGCTTGTTCTCTGCTCCAAAAGCTCTTCAAAATATGTTGTAATGCGTCCTCCTTACTTTTGGACGACCCTAGGGTTTTAAAAGACGTCTCAAAATTAGTTTCCATAAGAGTTGTATTCAATTAGGAAATCAGAAATTTTCCCCCAATTTGGCCTGAGCGGGGTGCCCAGTAGAAAATGGGGCGGCTGCCCAGGCTTCGAAAGCGGCCCCTGTTAATTCAGTTGAGGGTCGGGTGGCCGCAAAACAAATATAGTTGGGTGGCTGCCTAGTTATAAAATTTTCGCAAATTTTCTTATCAGCAATTTTCGTCATTCTTTCTTTCATATTGGTCATCCACATCAAATTATTTCAATTGTAGTGTTTTAACTTTTACTCAAATACATATTAGTCCCCAAAATTCCACCAATTAGCCAATTTATCCTTATTTCTTTTCCAATTACTTAGAAATGAGTTCAAATCTGAAATAAGATAAAATTAACCTAAGTTAAGTAAAATACAATAATAAAATGGCACAAAAACCTAGTAAAATGGCCCCGAATAAGTGCACAAAAATGCACTTATCAAACACCCCCAAACTAAAGCCTTTGTTCGTCCTCGAACAAAACTAGAACTTAATAAAATACAATAATAAAACGACACAACAGCTTAGGGCATGTCTATTACCGATTTCCAGCAGATTTTAAGCAGAAAATGGCCCTTTTTTTCAAACGGTGGGTCCCCTCGTGTCTAAAATAATCAACAATGGCTGCATTTTTTAAAAAGTAACGGTACACAAATCAATTTTTTTGGTTAAAAAATCCGTGACAGACATGCCCTTAGTAATATGGCCTTAATAAGTGCACAAAAATGCACTTATCATGAATCTATATAAATATAAAGATAATAAGTGGATAGTAGTGATCAGCGTGTAGTCAAATTAAAATTTGATTTTGATTGGATAAAAAATAAAAATAACTACTAATAAAAGATGCACAGTAGACTTTACTCCGACTTGAAGAAAAAGAATACATTCGTGAGAGCACAAGAAACTGAAAACAGAGTAAGGCAAGAAAAAGATTAGTACAAGAAACAAAAAACAGAGTGAGGCAAGAGAATAAACTAGTAGAACTGGCTGAAGAAGAAGAAAGAATAGCATCATTGGTCCAAAAATGCCCCAACATGAGAGTCGTCCACCAAATCCACGCTCACATTCTCACTCATCCACACCTCCAACCCTCCACTTTCTCCTTCAGTCTATCCAAAATCCTCTGCTTCGTGGCTTACAGAAATGTTCCTTACGCGAAAAGGCTCCTATCCCAGATCCCAAATCCTACCATATTCTCCTACAACACCATCATTAGAGGCATTCTCTCACAAAACCCATCTCAAGAACCAATTTACTTGTTTAAAAAATTGCTCCAGGAAAAGTTCCCCAAATCAAACACCTTTACTTTTGCGTTTGTATTGAAGTCTTGTTCAATTTTAGCGGCTTTCAAAGAAGGCCAACAGATTCATAGGCATGTATTATCATCAGGGTTTTGTTCGAATTTGTTTGTTCAGACCTCATTGCTAAACTTTTATGGGAAATGTGAGGAGGTTGCTTCGGGAAGGAAAGTGTTTGATGAAATTACTGACAAGAATGTGGTGGCTTGGAGCGCCATGATTGGAGGTTACTCAAGGGTTGGGATGGTGAATGAAGCTTTTGGATTGTTTAGAGATATGCAAAGGGCGAAGGTGGAGCCTGATGAGATGACGATGGTGAGCGTGATTTCTGCCTGTGCTGTGAATGGGGCGTTGGATTTGGGGAAGTGGTTGCATGCATATATTGACAAGAAGGCAATAAAGAATGACCTTGAAGTTAGTACCGCGCTTGTTAATATGTACGCTAAGTGCGGGTGCATTGACAAGGCAAAGGACATTTTCGAGGTGATGCCAGTTAAGGATGCCAAAGCTTGGAGCTCCATGATTGTTGGGTTTGCCATCCATGGGCATGTAGAAGAGGCCTTGGAAACTTTTGCAAGAATGGAAGAAGCTAAGATTGAGCCTAATAACGTGACACTTATTGGTGTGCTATTGGCATGTGCCCATGCCGGTCTGGCTTCTGAGGGGAAGAATTATTGGTCATGCATGCTTGAGTTTGGAATTGAACCATCTATGGAGCATTACGGCTGCATGGTAGATTTATTATGTCGTGCAAACCTGATTGATGAGGCCTATAGATTTGTTGAGAGCATGCCAATTGTCCCCAGTCCAGCAATATGGCGAACATTGCTTGTGAGTTGCAAGAAAAACAAGATGTTAGCCAAAGGTGAAATTGCAGCGGAGCAGCTTCTTAAATTAGAGCCACTCAATGCAGAAAACTATATTTTACTCTCGAGTTTGTATGCAGCAGGATCAGATTGGGTGAAAATGAGCTGCGTAAGAAAACAGATGAAAGATAGAGGCATCAAGGCTGTACCAGGTTGCAGCTCAATTGAAATTAATGGTTTTGTGCACGAGTTTGTGATGGGTGATTGGTCTCACAACGAAGCAAAGGAGATAAAAGAAATTCTAAGAGATATCTCTGTGAGGGTTCATGGTGCTGGGCATGAGCCTTGGATTGCAGCAGTTTTGTCTAATGTAGGTGATGGAGAAAAACGCGATGCTCTTTATGAGCATAGCGAAAGGCTAGCCATTGCTTATGGTCTATTGAAGACTAAAGCGCCTGAAGTGATTAGAGTTGTAAAGAATCTTAGGGTCTGTGCAGATTGTCATGAAGTGACAAAAATAATAAGTAGATTGTACAATAGAGAGATCATTGTTAGGGACCGGATTCGGTTCCACAAGTTTGTTGACGGAGCCTGCTCTTGCAGGGATTTTTGGTGAATTGCATTGCTTGGTATGTTTCAAGCTGCAAAAGAAAAACCTTAATGTTTCTGTATATGCTCTTTCAAAATCATCATACTTCATGTTTGATACTCTTGAAAAATAAATAGGGTAGGAGTTTCTCTCAATCCATAACTGATAATCTCAGGTACAATTCAGATAAAAAAAAATGAGATAAGAATGATAAAAATATGATGAAATATCTGTAACTTCAATGTTTACTGAGCTTAGTCCTTGCGATGTTTGCAAAACTTGACTCCTGCAAACATATCAAATGTTATACTATTTCTTGGAAGCTCTAACCTTTAAAATTCAATATATTTCTTAAAGTACATCCATTGCAGGGCAATATTTTCCTCTGTAGGTTTTATTTTGAAATAACTTTTTACATCATAAAACTGTAATTAGAGCTTTTCATAATGTCTAGATTTGATGTTTGCATTCGCATTAACTTTATAACACATAATGTGAGAAGTCTTCTAGTTACTTATGAGGCATGATAATTGAATGACAACTCTTTTAAAAAGATTATTCAAATTTAACACTGAAATTCTTAATTCTGGATCTTTTTCCTTCAATGGATCTCTCGTTTTCTGTACGGATATGCTACTCCCTGCCAGCCTTCAGTTTTAATCTTCATTTGTGTGAACATATGCGATCTAGGCAGCCATTACTGTAATATATTCCTTTCCTTTATGAATGGAACATTTCTAGTTACTGTCTGTAAGGTCAGTGGCAGAAGTGGAGGAGATGATTTTTCGCAAGGCTTTGGCAGTCAAGAATACTATAGCTCGCAATAGAACATGACTGGGAGCTTAAATTAAATTGAAAACAGTTTGAAGGAGGACGGAGTCTGGGTGGTTTGAAAACTTTCCCTGCTTAGCTTGCAGACTGCTCCAATTTGGTCGTGAGATACTTTGTCATCCTCGTTTTGGGTCCTTCGATCCAATTGATATTTTTGCAACTTTGGTTACATTTTCATCTGCCATGGCAGCTCGGAGTCTCATAGGTAGCCCACAGTTGGGAGGCACAGAGTGGAGTGTCAATACAGTATGTATAATCCATATGATAATGGTAAGTGAGCTTCTAAGATGAATGGTAATGGTTCTTGTATAAAGGTAGTTGAGAGTTTTCTAATTTGCAGGATTAACCTTGTAGTATCAGGTCTATTTGCTTACTAAATGGTCATGTTACTAGGTTAAGGAAGACATTGATCAGTTCGTCATTGATGAAGTCGCTGAGTTAGAGTTGTTGAGTTCATTATTGTTCCCAGTGAAATATCCCACAATTGGCTCCATCCCAAAGTCAGGCAGAGATATACCTTGAGGTATGTTGTCTGCAGACTTCTATGAGCTGCAAATTTTTATTTTTAACAATTTGGGAATGTAGCTCATGACAAGTATTGATCAAGAGCCCAATATAAAAACCATTTATTTTTATAATGTATGGTGCAAGATCAACTAACTGAGCTTTTTGCTGTACTATTATTGTGCAAACTCAAAATCGAGTTAAAAGAGCATCATGCGTACTTTTTGAACATTTTAAACATTTCTTTATAGCTTATTTTTCTTTGATACTCTAGTTTTGGAGTTATTTTTTGCAATATGATTCAGAGTTCAGTTTGAATTGTGGTAGGTACCACTAATGATGAGAGAGTTACACAAAAATTCAATCCAGTCTCTTCATAAAATGTAAATAAACTTGCTTTTACACCAGCTTGTTTGCATCTCCTGGAGGTTTCTGACTTCTTCTCTTGTAACATTAGGTTAATTACTGGATCTATTATATGGTTTTGACTCGAAAACTTGATTATGATGCAAAGTCGAATCTGTCATTTTGCAGTTGCAAGGTTGGAAAACCATCCAGGAGCAAATAAATTCCCAAATTGAGGAGTGCTGTCCACAAATTGAGTAAACGCTGTGTTACAATAGAGGGAAAAAATGATTTTTTTTTTTTTTTGAAAATAAAAAATAAAAAGGATTATTCTACTTGTACAGAAAATATAGAATGACAGGTCCAGTCGAAATTCAAATGAATGGAATTAGGACTATAGAACTTCTGGTGAATCTGGCCAATCCCTATAATCTCTACTGTTTTTCTATGGGCTATCTTTCCGGTTGAAGTCATTTCGTGTTGATATTTCGGAATTTAGCAATTTTTTGCAGGGGGCATCTGCAGATAATAAAAGTTGAACTTGATTTTCAACTGGGCATTTCTAACTCTGTTCATTTTACCCTATCTTCAGAGTCAACGTGGTGACTATCATAAGCTAGAATCGAATTCTGATGCTAAATTGCTGTTGAATGGCATAATTTGAATGTTTTGAAATTCGATAATGTAGGAAATAATTGCAAAATATAGGATGTATTCAACTATTAATATTAATATTATAAAATTTACCCACCCCACCCCAATATACTATCTCTTTTCTCTTTTCATAATTTAATTTCCCCCACATGCTTATATTTCTCTCTCTAGTTCTCCGACCAAGTTTTAGTTTCTCTCTACCCATTTTTTCTTCATTGTTCCACTCTCTCTATCAGAAGTTGTCATAGGTAGCGTGGGATTTCTTTATGCAGGTTTGTCAACTTAATTTCTGTCACTTTGCTATCGATCAAAAGTCTCGGTGGTGTTGTGGTTTGTTGATGATTTTTTTATTCGATGCGTTGTGATGGAGGTGGTTCTGGTGGTGGTTGGTGGTGCTAGGTTTGGATTGGGTTGAGGTTGTATAAACAATGATTGTGACTAATAAGTTAGATTAATTTGTAACCAATAAATAACACGTGACTTGTGTACAATGACCCGTGACACGTGAACTGATAACATGTCACATGTATAGTTCACTAGTCACAAATCATATTTTATAGGTCACATATGTTCACAGATTACAAGTTATAGTTCACATGTCAATGTTTGTTGGTCACATATTATAGTTCATATATTATACGTTACCATTCACAAATCACACGTCATATTGTATGACAGATGTTCACGGTCAATATTAATTGATCACATGTCACCATTTATATGTAATAAATCAATGTCTACAAATCACAAATCTGAGAGAATTGGCCACAGGCCATTGTAACAATATCACATGCAGTAAATTCAAGAGAATTGGTTACATGACATTCATTTCTTCGAATTGGTCACAAATTCAGTTAATTAGGGCCTTGTTTGGGAGGGATTAAATTTTTCTACAGTAAATCAATTCTCATTTTCAACCACACATTTTTCAATAAAATAATATTTTCCATTATATCAATAATTTTTTCTTCTTTTTCAACCACACATTTCCCATCATATCACTATTCAAAAATCAATTCTTCCCCCAAAAATCTCTATCAAACAAGCTCTCTAAGTCTTTAACTTTGGATTTGTAACAAATATAAAAAAGAAAAAAAAAAAACTCGCAGTGATAATAGGGCCCTGTTTGGGAGAGATTTTGATTTTTCTACAGTAAATCAATACTCATTTTCAACCACACATTTTTCAATAAAATAATATTTTCCATTATATCAATAATTTTTTCTTCTTTTTCAACCACACATTTCCCATCATATCACTATTCAAAATCATTTCTTCCCTAAAAAATCTATCCCAAACAAGCTCTAGATTTGAGCACAAAGAATCAAAGTTATTTAATCCGGTTCTGTAAATTACATGAGAGGCTGATTTTCAATTTTAAAAGATAGATTTAAATTACAGAAGCGCTGCTCAATCGTCGCTGAAGAAGAGGATCAGTCGTTGACGATGTTCAGTCGATGTTCCTCAACGGTCGTTATATTCTCCCCTCTCTTTATTATCTAAGCCGGCGATGTTCAATAGCCACTAAGTGACGATCAGTTCGTTGCTAAAGAAGATACTCAGTTGTCGGCGATTTTTATAGATTTTATCTTTTTTTTTTTTGTCCGACAAAGTTATTTAGATGCCGGTGACTATGAGAGTGGATGTCGGCGACTATAAGAAGGAATGATAGCGGGACGTATGGTGGCGATTGTTGCCCGGACTAAAAAGAGATTGAAATTATTTTATATATAATTATTTATTTAATTAATAGAATTTAACTATCACCTGAGTTTTGAAAATATAAACACGTTCTCATAAAATTGAATTGACTTTTAACTTATGTCCCGAAATATGATTTTTCCCCCAAAAGTGGAATGGTTGAACATTTCGTTGAACTAGACTTCAAAACAAGAAAATATCACTTGTCAAAAAAGAGACGCGCCTTAGGCGATCAACATAGAGTTGACTATTTATTTTCCCATCTAGAAGCGAGGTTGGGCATTTTCTCAAAGCCCAGAGTCTAGACGGTCCTTTTAGAACATTGAAAAGAAGTGATTAATTGGGGAGGGGTATGTGTGCTCTATGATGGCAGTGGATTTATTTCAAAAATCAAATGATGGTATCAAAATAGATCGCTTAGCAAAATTGAACGAATCTTGTTTCAAAATTTATTAATCTGTATTATAAATATTAACACTTGAATTTCATTTTAAAAAGTTAACCTTATTAAGATGAGTAACTTAACTCCTTATATGTTTCAAATTGTTTGAAAAGGTAAAAATGGATTCACTCATTAAGCTTTCAGGTTGCATTCATGAGTTGTAAGGTTTAGATTTTGCCTTCTCTATTTCTTCTTTCAAACGCAAACTGCTTTTCATTATTCTATAATGTCATCTTTAGTTTAAGTTATTGGTTCCTCTTCAAAGCCTACATGTTTCCTATTTCTGGCTATGGCTTTTCTTCCCAACAATCTTCATCCTCACTTTCAGTGCATGTGAATAAATTACTTCTGTTTGCCAGTCCACTAATTAGGTAAATTTGTCTTCAATGAAACGAGCGTTTCAAATTGTACGTAAATTTTGATTGAAATTTTTAGCATCAACAACATCGAATCAAGAGATATCCTTCGAGTTTTCAACTATCTCTAATGACGAGTGTCATGTTCATGACAGGGCCATGCACTTTTCTTTATTATCACTAATTGTGTTTTGCCCAATTTCATCCTTTGCATTAGGAGGTTGGTGTGAGCATGAACATGTTTTCACACGGTTGACACACTAAATCTGGGGTCTTGGTTTCAAGGATTTAAATGATCTTTCCTCATTCTTCACAAGCTTTCGGGAGTATTGACTATTACTCTATTCGACTCATACGACTTTTAACATTGATCTATTAGAAAGTAAAGGGTTCTAGCTTTATAGCAAGCTTGATTTAAAAAGAAAGAGTTTGATTTATGATACTCTTGAACTGCACTATCGATCCGACTCCAATTTCTAAAAATAGAAACAATAAATAAATGGTAAAGCAGGTGGCCGGTGTGTGCTTACGCCCCTTGTTTGGTCCTCATTTCTTAAGATTTATTTTTCTTAAGTCCCTATTTAATGGAGATTATAAAAGTTTATAAAATGTGTGGTTGAAAAGTTGCACGTCTCACAAAATATATGACTAAAATTAATTGTCGACTTTAACTTTGATAAAAATCTAGATTTTAATTTATATCAAATAGGGGCTTATAAATTTATTTTCAATAACTCACTTGATGGACACTTAACTTTTATCATCTTTTCAACAATATAAATCACCAATTTTTATTAAAATTTACTAAAAAAAATTATTTTTATCCCAGCCAAACATGAGCTAAGTATCACTATGCTCTCATCTACAAATTTGCAAAGATCATTTGGATCCACCAACTTTGAATCTTACACCATTGACTGGGATCCACATCCATTTGAGAATTTTCCAAGGGAACTCAAGGTACCTCTACAAGTGCATATTTAGCTAGGCTTAACACGGAATTAAAATTACTTCTAAATTTTTCCTCTCTTAAAAAAAATTATATGTTATTGTGACATTAACCTATTCAATTAATAAATTGGCCACATAAAAA
>OU503038.1:23817659-23862609 GCA_912172775.2 Fraxinus pennsylvanica
AAAGGTCATGGCAGAATTTCTACAGATACTATCGTGACAACACATGATTGACCCTTGTTTCTATCTTCCAATCAATTCTCGCCATGTGCAATCTATAAAAATTCTGTCAATTTTTTTTTAACATGATTGCCGTAATAAAGTGCATGCCATAAAACATTCCAAAAAAACATTCGTTTACAGTTGGCGATTGGCGAGCATAAAATCGTCATTTCCTGTACAGGAAAAAGACTTCGACAAGTGTTTTTGTGTCTCTCGCACCCACGTTTCTCAATGATCCACTCTTCTGTCAATAAATTCTCAATTTAACCCGATTTTGATTAACTAATTGTAAAATGTTGATGGAGAACGTATGGTTAAAAATGACGGAAAAGTTAAAACAATTTAACATGAAAAAAAAAGTACAACGGGAAAATAAGTAGAGAGAAATAGAGACTTTTGAGTTACTACTGGGTGATTGATTCCAGCAATGGATTTTCATGCTAAAACCGTTACTTTTCCTCCTTCATTATTATTGCTTTTATCTCATTCTCTCCTACGATTCTTCTTCATTGAACTCCTCCATACAAATCTCAGTTTTTATATACAGTTTTCTTGCATTATTATCTCCAATCTTGACTCATCTCTCTCTGGTGGTTGAGGTTTGACTTCTGGAAACTCCTCGTGAACCTTTCAGACTAATCCTGGTAAGTGCAAAATTGTGTCGAGTTATTTCATGTGTTTGGATCAGAAAATGTGAATTCTTCTAGATTTGCCATGTAGTTTGCTTCATGTCTGAATTTGGGCTCTATGGATTCATTTCATTGATTACACATACGGAAATATGCCTGATTAATGATTGTCTTGAGATTATTGTTGAACTTCAAGTTCAATTTCACGTGCACTGCACGGTTATGATTTGCAGAAGACACTAATAATTGTCACATCATTGATGTGATGACACCAAATACTTATTTCTGATCTTTCATCTTTCCTTGTCTTTTCTGAATCTATTATTAGATTTTTACCAGATCAATCTCCCTTTTTATACAGTGAAAGTTGCTTTATTTTGTCATGGTAAAAGTGGAAATTGCTTTAGATTACCATAATTGGAATGCACAATAATTTTCATAATTCCAATTAATTGCGCTATCATGGACAATCTGAAAAAATGCCAATGGTACAAATAGCTTGATTTCAGTCAATAGATTAACCTCTGTAGAAAATACAATGATTTCAAGAAGTATGATGTGTTAATTCTATTGTGCGTTTCTTCTTTATTTCATTGTCGAAAAGTTCTGCAATGTGTTAATTCCCAAACACTTAAATTCCTGACTCTGCAGGCTGTAGACTGACTTGGAATCTCTCATTCTTTGGTCAGTGAGATAGAGATGCATTCAGTGTGAAGGTGTATTATACAGAGATATTTTATCGAGTAGAGTACAGCTTTTTTTGACGAATACTTCTTGGTGCATGGGAAGCTCGTTACACCTTGACGTTGATGAGGACAGAATGTCTAGAAAAGTGGTTAAACATAAGAGACTTGATGATGGTAAGTGTTACCTGTGTTAAGATGTAGGGGGAAGCTACTAGGGATTACTAAGATATGGTTAATATTGCATGCAATACTTCAAATGCAAGAATTCCAAAGTCGATCTTTAGTTGTGTTGTCTTTTCAAAAATGTTTATACTTTGCCTATGGTTAAGCTTGAGATCGAACTGCAGAATGAAAGAAGTTTCTTTCCTTTACTGAAGCAGTTATTTGTCTAAATAATGTTACTTGAGCTCAGTGGACCCCAGTTATTTGAATGTATATTCATGACTGTCACCCCTACTTAGTTGTCGAAAATGACTTGTTCTCATGATATTTATGTGTAGTGTAGATGAATCACTAAACATGACACCATGTTGGTTGAAGTAAGAAAAGGGGGATCTCTGTGTTCTGTTTATTATGCTTTTCCTGTTCTTACTAACCAGAAATAAAGTAATGCTCTCTGTTTAACAACTCTTCAGGCCTGGAGGCTCCTCGAAACAGTTTGGAGATACCTTTAAAGACTACCTACATCTTGTCTGCTGGGAGAGAGAGTATTCCGGTAACAACGTAATGCCTTGTTTTGGTTGCTTTAACTGTAGAAGTTTATCACTCTGATGAGTGGGTTTCTTCACCTTCCATCCTAAAGGCTTATGGATCAGAAGTTTTCCCTTGTTTTAAACCACATATCTTATAAAATTGTCTTCAGAGTTGAAAATATATACAAATGCGCTCTTTTGTTTTTCTTATCAGTTTTGTTGGTGAAATTTTCTTGGTCATGGTTCCTGCACGCGTTTTGATAATCAGACTTTTCATCTTGCCTTGTTAGAGGGGATCATTTTCTTTTCTTTGTCTAACCTATTCTAGTTTCAACTCCTATGACTTTAAACCCACACTGTAATTTTGAACATTCTCTCCATGATGATTAACAAATTGCTACATTTATTCAGTATGCTTATCACAAGAAAAAGGAATCCGAGAACTGCTATTCCACTGAGGCTCCAACGAAGAAGTTAATCAGTGAAGAGATTTCTAAAAGGAAAAACGCCAGACAAAATGCACCAAGCATAGTGGCTCGTCTAATGGGCATTGATATGTTACCATTTAATTCAAAACCAGCATCAAAGGTTGTGGACATAAAGAATGAGACTCCAGAAAGCAACTTCTTGAAAAAGCAATGGTCAGGAAAGGCCTCAGTTGGTCGTGTCCCCTTTACCTCAAATTCCTCTCTGGACATAGACTTTTGTTGCTTTGATGATAGTATAAACAGAGATCCTGATCAACTCAGTCGCATGAGGTCGAACAGGCGTAAAACCCTAGAACATCCTCAAGAGGAGGAACTACAGAAGTTCAAGAAAGAATTTGAAGCATGGCAAGCTGCACGGTTGAAGGAATGTTCAAAGATTGTAGAAATAGGCAGTTCTCCAAGCCAGTTGATTGCACAAGAGAACCTCAACAGAGAAAAAATGGTTCTTTATGCAAATTCTAATAGAGCCCTGGATAGTGAGAGACAGATGGAACCAGAGGATCTTGCTGTAATACCAAGTTCGCATGATAAAGGTACTTTAAAAAGTTGCAAAAATGAGAGTGAATATTTTGCAGCTGAGCAGAAGGGGTCTCCATATTCAAGAATAATGTCAAGAACAGATTTTAAGGCATCTCCTCTTGTGAATTCTTGTCAGAAAATTGATATTGTTTCTGCCCCCACCAAAATTGTGAATTTGAGGCCTGGTTTAGGTCTGGACAGGACGTGCAGTGGCAAAGATTCATGGAACAGTACTCCCTGCACATCAGGAGAGAGAGGGAGTATAAACGATTTGCTTGAGGAGGTGAAGGAAAGGCTGAAGTCTGAGCTTCAAGGTAAAAGCCCTAAAAGGAACACAACAGTTAGGGGAGGAGGCATTGAGACTCCTTATCGGGAAAAACCATCAGAACCAAAACAAATAACTCAACGTATAGCACAACAGGTCAGAGAAAGTGTCACGACGGACATTGGAATGAATTTACTTCGTTCAGAATCTACAAGATCTTATAGAAGTGAAATTCAGTTAAATGGAACTGGTTCTCCTGAGTTCATAAACCGGGATACAAGGAGATTCTTGGCAGAGAGGTTGAGAAATGTTCCAATGGTTTCCCATAATAGGTCAAGATCATCAACATCAGATTATGAAAAGCGCAGAGCTGAACATTCAAGAGATATCTGGAGTGGAAATAGAATGAACTATCACTCTGGTGTTAAGAATGAGCCTGAAAAGCAAAGTAGGTCTTTTAGACAGGAGCCCGATGATTTAATGCTCCATAAGGAACTGTCTCCTGGGAACCTCGTTAGATCTTTGTCAGCCCCAGTATCACGAACATCATTTGGAAAGCTCCTTCTGAAGGATCGACATATACCAACTGGGGCTCAAATCAGGAGGAAGCATGAAGTCGTTGAAAACGTTTCAATGAACATGAGGAAACGGAAGAAGGAAAAGTTCAACATTAAAGAAAAGTTTTCAGGCTTTAGATATAGCTTAACACTTGGGGGGAAGCTGTTTCGTAGGAGAGTTCAGTCAATAGAGGAATCGCGTCAAGCTAAACATGACTGCATGAGAGATATTAGAAGTCAACCAATAGTAATGATGAGATCGTATGAAAGATATGTGAGGATCTTATTGTGACTCTTTTCTTAATGTTCTCTCTTCCTAAAAGAATAAGATTATCAGAAGCCACGAGTTACGGATAGCTCTTAACATATGGTTTTCTTTATATCTATGCTCTAGGAAAATTCCACTGAAGTGCCACCAAGCCCTGCATCTGTGTGCAGCAGTGTTCATGACGAATTCTGGACGCCTGCAGATTATTTTAGCCCAACATGGGCATCAGATGCACACCTACTAGATGACAGTGAGGTTCCTCATGTTTTTAGAGAAATAAACTCGAACTTGAATGGTAAGTAACAAGGATTAATGATTTCATCACTTTGCGTCTGGATATATCTTAGTAAATTGTTTATAATTTTGAGTCAGAGTTAACATTAATATCAAACACACATTTGTAACTATTACACATTATTATCTATCAGATTTCGTGGGACCCACTATTTATTCCTTTTTATAAATCACTATAAATTTGCCATGCCGAGGCTTAGTGAACATAAGAAATAATGTATTTGTTGTTGTATCATTCCACTCCTTGGAAGGAAAATGTGTAATGTCAAAACTGCTGACAAATCTGGTTAATTTAAGATGTCTATAAAGAAATCAAATGGTAGACGTTGTGAAGATGTGTGGTGTGCTATCGTAGCTCCTTTTGAAGCACTTCCAGTGTGTCACAGAGAGGCTGAGTGAGGAAATATTTACTTTTCCTGAAAGTGAAACTATCTACCATGGTAAAAATTTAATGCAAGAGAGATATAACTAGAAAATATAATCCTTCGTATAATTCTATAAAACAGCTGGACATTGGGAACCTTCAATGATACCAATCTTTAGAGAGTTTTGGTATTTCGAGTGAGACAATTTTCTTCTCTCTTGGGAAACTTGGGTTATAAAAAATGTTCTGAAAAACTCAAGACATAACATCATATCTTCATCTTTCTACTATTGGAGGTGATATAGTTGTCAGTGCATTGAAACAGGCTTTATTTCTGGTGTGGCCATTTGAAACTGTAATTCACTTAATTGATTGCTCACTTAGGATTACTGGAAAAGTTTCCACTACAGCTTTGGATTCTAATACAGTGCGCATAAAGTCTTACTTTACATTTCTGCAACAGAATTGTTCAAATAATTTCCATTGCTGAACTGTCTTTTTTTCTTCATACTATGTGTGTCACAATGAGCATTTTTAATATAGCATGGAGATGTTATCTGATGACTGATCCTCTATACTTGAGACTGTATAGTAGTTCCTTCTTTTTATTAAAAACTTCTGTAATGTTTCGCTTAGACCTTGAGTTGTATTATTCATATTATATTTCTTTTGTTAATAATGCAGAGCTGAGCAGGCAACTAAATCAACTTGAAGGCAATGTTCCAGAGGAGACCGTAACTTACGAGCAGCCGATTGAAGTTGAAACGGAGATAGATAACCATGCTGAAGCCTATATGAGGGATTTACTTGTTGCTGCTGGCTTGTATGATGGTTCATTCAAGAGATCTTTATCAAGATGGGACCCGCTCGGTAAGCCTATTAGCAACCAGGTCTTTGAAGAAGTAGAAGAATCTTATGGACAAAAGAGCAAGGATATTGAAGAGGGCATAGAAGATGATAATGAAAAATTAAATCACAAGATGTTACTTGACTTATTAAATGAAGCGCTTCAACCTGTACTAAGACCCCCAATGAAGATGTACAGGTATATGAATAAGGCTATTAGTCCTATGCGACAAACCCCACATGGAAGGAATTTATTAAATCGCGTATGGGAAGTTATTCGAGTTTATTTATATCCTCCAGTAGATAAATCTTTATATACTCTTGATAGCATGTTGGCCCAGGATTTGACATCCAACTCATGGACTGGTTTGATGGAGGATGATGTTAGTGCATTGGGTGACGATATAGAATGTCAGATCATAGGAGATTTGATTGAAGAAATGGTGAAGGATATGACTCATAACTTGTAGGATCTTTTTCGTGGATGCTGTGAGAACATTTCATGCTCAAATTGTGGGGTTGTTTGAGAAACGTTGAAGAAGCTTTCAGAGCTTGAATGGGATTGACAGCACAACGTAGTTCTTATGGTATCAGGATAGACAAGGTATTGATGTATTTAGCATAGAAGAGATTTACAAATGAAGGCTGTGTGTGGATGTCGTGTCTTCCTGAATTGCTTGCAGAGTTACTCTGTACGTTAATGTATTTATGGTTATTCATCTTATAGCTTCATTCGTTGTCGATAAGAGATGAGTAGATTTTATTGTTAACGAAAGGCATGAAACATAATGAAGTATCGGTCTCATTATTCTTTATGCTCTGCAAAACAAGAAATGAATTCCTGAGCATCGATGGTGTAGCTCATGTTAAGTATCAACGACATGACACATCAATTAATTGGTGAATTAGTTCATGTTAAGTTCCAGGAATCAAATGATCCACCAATTAATTTACGTGTCATGTTATTGGTGCTTAGCTCTATTTGATCCCAATTTTCTAAAACTCATTTTTTCTCAAACATGTTTTCAACTACACATCTCATGGAATCCAAATTTTTTATTAACTTTTTAATTTTACATTGTATCAACTTTTATTAAAACTATTAAAAATCTAAATTTTTTTGCTAAACCAAACGGGGGGCTAAGAGCAGTGCTTATGAGATATTTCTCGTGCAAACATTCTCCTTGACACTGAAATTGGTCCTCATCAAATTCGAATATTGACATTGTTATTTTCGCCTTCATATTCAGTTAGAATGTGTTTGATCGACAATTTTTTTTTATGGAAAATATTTTTCAACTTTTAGTCACATGACTATATTTTCGACCATATTTTCCTTACCTCAAAAGTAAGGAAATATTTTTTTTAGAGAGAGATAGATTTTTATTTTTCAGGTAATTCATTCTCTCTCTCTCTCTTATCTACCCCTCTCATCTACCATCAATAAAAAAATGAACAAATATACTATTTTATAGATAGAAAACCAAATCAATGAAACACATTTAATTAATAATTTTCGTACAAATAAGTTCTAGACAATTCAATTATTTAGAACTTATTTTATTTCTACATAAATTCTATACTCGCAATCAAATGCACCATTATTTCACCAACCAAAAAATAAAGTTAAGTGAACACTTTCTTAGTTTTCTTCAACAGAAAAATCTCAGGAAAATCTGCAACCAACTAAGAATTCAACTTTGTTCTGTAATGATTTGAAGATTTTTTTTTTCAGCACATTGAATTAGATGTCATTCATAATAAACCTAAACTCCAATTTGTAGTTCTTATTTAATTTCTTTTTTATCTTCTTAAATTCCCACTTACAAGTTTGAGCATGGATTATGAAATATATTCTTCCTAATATACACATCCAGGTGGTCATTGTTCATTGGTTTCGAATTCGATTATGCAGTTAATTTTACAATGTTCTTAGTAAAAACTGCTCTCTCTATTGGAGCAGCACCAACCTGAAGAATTAATGTCAAAATCACGGGCATGAGTTTTTGTACCGTTTGGACCTTGACCTAACAGTTGGAAAATAATAGTTTTTTTTTTCTTTGTTGTTAACTATTTGATTTATTTATTTATCTAGACATAAGGCATAGCAGTCTTATTAAATAAGATTTTAGTTGTAAATTAAAAACAAGGGTAAAATCGTCATTTGAGGACAAAAATGCTGCCATATGAAAAATTAAGGAATGAATGCGAAGTTTTGAAAGTTGAGGACCATAGTGTAGAAAAATCAAAGGTTGGGGAGGACCTCATCACCATTTTAACCTTTCTTTGCATTAGTCATCATTTCCCCTCCATCTCAAATTTATGCAATGGTTATTACTTATTAGTCAATAATTAATAGAGATTTAGAGTTAGAAATAAAAATAGGGATGGAGTTATAAGTTGCAATTATGAGTTAAATGTTTCAATAATCATCCAATTCATACCATTGTCATGACTTATTCATTAAACTTCAAAGTGCAAATTGGACTTTGTCCATTTGTACTCCATTCATCACCCTTAAAACACGTTACCTAATTCCACGACGTGACTAATAGAAATTCCGTGCGAACATTACAATCGTTAAAAAAAATTACAACTCAACCAAACCAATTTTTCATTCATCATCCAACTTATACTTGGTCACGTTATAATGTATCAAACTTCAAAATGTTTTTCAATGGTCACTCATCTTTGAAACGTTTCACTCCATCCATCATCCGTCAGATTCTGTTTCCTTCATTGCTAACTTATCGCACGAAAATCTCATGTGGTAGGTTGAGATTGTTAAAAAAAATTATAACTTAGTTAAACCATCAACTCAACAAAATCATTATATGTGAAACATGATTTTTACGGTCTCATAAAAATCTTTTAAGCTCCAATAATTCGTCCCCAATTTCAGCCCTAAAAATATTAGCCTCAAATTCACTCATCTCATCCATGTACAACTAAGTTGTTGAGATAGAGCCGATTTTTGAGAAAGATAAGAGAAGCTTCTACTACTTATAAAGCCCTATTCACCAATTGTACCACCTGCTCGGTGTTTCTCTAATCCCAATCTTCAATTTTTTGCAGGCTTATGTCCAACTATTTGAGGAATGATATGCCATCTAACCAAGAATTAGGTGCTAAAATTTTTTAGGGTTGAAATTGGAGATGTTTTATTGGGGTTTAAAGAAGTTTATGAGATCATGGAAGTTGTTTCACATATGATGGTTTTGGTGAGTTGATGGTTTGGCTTGGTTTTAATTTTTTTAATGATCGTAACTTGCTACGTGAGATTTTCGTGCGATACATTAGCAACAAAGGGAACAAGATCCGACGAATGATGGATGTAGTGAAATTGAGAAACATTTTAAAGTTTGATGAATAAATTGTAATCAAGCATAAGTTTGACGAGTAATGAAACAATAGTTTAGCTTAATTGTAATTTTTTAACGGTCTTAACTTGACACGCGAAATCTTTGTTAGCCACGTCAATGAATAATGTAACGAATTTTTTAGGATAATGGATGAAATGCAAACGGAAAAATTTCAATAAAAACTGTGAAACAATTTAAAGTTCAATGAATAAATAGCTATCATGGTATAAATTTGATGACTATTAAAACATTTAACTCTATAATTAGAGATTGACCACACTTTCTACAGGCAATTTTTATTTTTTAATATATAAAAATGGAAAACAAAAGCATTTGTGTTTAATTTTTCCTTATTTAAAACTTCTATAAATTTAGGATCATGTTGCAAGGGTTGCAAATTTATATATATAGACGGTGTAATTAATTTTGTAACCAATAATTATCTTTCATAGTGTGCCATATCACCCAAGTACTTAGCATAAGCTAAACACAATGCTTAGGCGATCAGTCATTGAGAATAGGCTTGCCAGCAGGTACCAGCCAGGCTATGATGTTTACAACATTTCTAAAATGAAAATGTAAACCTACGGTCGTTCTTCAGGGACTGAGAGTGTTATGTATGATAATAAATACTGTTGCCCGGAAGAACACCAAACTAACTAAAATGTCGCTATTTATGAAATAAGGATTAATGAATTTCATCTTCAAACAAAGGAATAGATAAAATAAGAAAAACATATAATCTAATCAATCTGTAAGTTGCTTATATGTTTATAAGTTATTTTACATTGCCTGGCAAAGAGGCTTCAGCTTTTCATGGCAAAGAGGCTTCAGCTTTTCACCTACTTCGTAGTCCCATCTGTCTTCATATAAGGGTAAGTTGGAGCTTCTCCCTGTTAGGTTGAGGCGTTGTGACATTAATGTGAATTCTCACTGTCTGTAAAACACTATAAGAAACACCGCCATCGGTTTTCTTAAGCTTCTGCTGTTGCTCGTCAACAAACCATTCTCCCGTCTTTTCACCTCCCGGCGTCAAATACACGGGTCCTTCAATACCAAATCTGCATACAGAAATTTAACTTTATGTTGTTATCACAACCACATTAACCACTATAAGAATGTGGAGAAGAGAATGTGGCTTCTCCTGGAGGCAAAAAATTTGGCTATACATCTCCAACTAAATGAATCTATGGCATTATAATCAGGCAATCATGTCTAGTAATGGGCCCAAAATTAAGATAATAAGGATTAGGAAAAGTGAATGAAGTCCCAAAAAAAATGCATATAACTTCACAGCCGCAAATGAGAATAATCATTACTTGGGAACAAAAACGATGAAACCATTTGATCTTAATTTCACTATTCTGGCCTCTGCATCTGTGGGCCTGCAAGAATGTGGAAAGCATTTACACAAGAGTTAAGACAGCAAGAGACGGGAAGTGTTGAGGAAATAGAGGAAAAAGTTCAGCGGTTAATACATTTTTCTGAAATAAATGAGCGTATGTAGTTCAACTGACGCTCGACTAGCCATTTGTGCATTTCTATGACGATAATTCAGATCTGTTCAAGAAAAAAAAAACACGAGACATGAAGAGCAGCAGAAACTATGCACTCGTGATGTTAGACTTGAAAGGAAGACATTACATGATCAAAACATTAAAAGCATTTCCACACAATCACATTAGGCAAGATTGTTCTCACACAAAGAATACAACAAAAATCCTCATGACGAAAATTTTAGCAGTAAAAGGACCCAAAAAATAATCAAGAGAAAATATTAAGCTGTGAAACCACTAAATTCTTAGAGCGCATTCTCCATTTAAGACGATAAAAATACATCTGAAAAGAGCAGACTAAAGTAAAACTACGATGTTGCCAAGGACATGATTTAGTGAAACAGACCAAAATGTGGAATCAAAAGAGACCTGAATAAACAGCAAAATGAGTAACATTACTGAATCCGTTTCAACTTAAATGCATGCCCTAAATGGCTCCATGAACCGTATATAACTGAAAATTTTACGTCCACTCAATGAACCGGAATACATAAATGATTGAGTAAAACGAGTCTTCAAATGTACACATAATCCTTACTGTCGGCAGTACTGGTAAGCAGAGGTCTGTTTTGGAATATATCTGGGAGCTTGGTTGTCCCCAATGATGCAGCAAGCAAGCGGTGTACAATGACATCTACAAGAAAACGAGCTCCAAGTCAAAAAGTTAATATCAGAGCATAGTTTGATAGAAAAAGGACTAAATGTTTAACTGACCGGCATATCTCCTTATGGGAGAAGTGAAGTGTGTATACAGAGGTGCAGCAAGACCATAATGAGAAAACTCTGCAGGGCTGAGATCTCCGCTACAAAAGTACACTGCCTGAAATTTTGAGTCATAAATAAATGAATGCGTTAGAAAATACTTGCAAATCTAAATCATGAAAAAGGAAAAAAGGACAACTGAATCGATTTAATGTAAGTACCTGCGTCATGCATCTCGTCGCCAGAATGCGAATCAGCTTATTAAAGTATGGATCATCACCCTGATAATTTTTGGGGGGAAAGAGGAGGGACAGGGCCGAGAAAAGGAAAATCAAGTGAACAAAGATACTACAAATAGATAGACATTAAACATGCACAAGTAAATTTAGCAGACAGAGACAGTAGCAATTACTGAAAGTCAATCGGACAAATATTGTCAAAAGAATATTTACTTCAACAAGCTCCAATGAAATGATCCCACATGCTATATCCCGGTAAGAGCAAACTTCACAATAACGACAATAACAAACTACACCTCATTCCCCCAAAAATTGGAGTCTGCTTTGGTTCCTTTTTCGCCACTGCAATCACTAAATTTACGAAAAAAATTCAATAAAATCAAAGAATTTGTCTACGTCTTGCTCTTCAAATTTTGTGGTTATCACATTGTCCTTGGTAATAGCAGATTTAGATCCACTCAACTCAAACCATCTCAGTCATCCTTCCGTTGAACCAAAGTGCTCCAAAGTTCTAACTGATGAATTATGCCCCTCCAAATCTCAACTGTGTAATCAGCGAATTGTAAGATCATCTATGACTAAAGCAAAAAGATAAGGACCCAAGACACAGCCTCAAAACTTCTTTAATAATAAAAATTCTCTACTACTACGGCTACTAGACCATATATTCATGATTGCTCCATCATACACATCCTTGGTAATATTAGTTTATCTATCTAGCAGCCATCAAAGCACTTCCATAGCCAACCTTATTATAAGCTTTTTTCTAAAACAAAAAACATTATATGCTTGTTTCTGCGCTTCACATTTTTCTATCAAATCTCCAAATAGGGGAATGAATTTCAGATTCCAAAGAGTAAAACTGAAAGGGTATCCATTACCTTTAAAGTACACTTTAGTCCATAGTCAATCACAGAACAGGTCTCAAATCATACATTAATCTACAGTCAACCATCATAACCCACAATCTCAAAGTATGGAACATAAGTATAATGCCTCTGTAATTTATATTACAATCTTTTATTCTTGTAAATAGGCAATATAACACTTTTTGCCAATCATCTGATATCCTTTCTCAAGATCTACTTGAATAATTTTACCAACCATAAGATACACAACTAGCCCAAACACTTGCATACTTTGATTGGAATTTCATCACGCCCAATTGATCTTCTCCTCTTCATCCTCTTTGTAGCTTTCCTCACTTCTAGGACCCATATTCTAGATTAGTAAACATTTCGATCTACAATCATGTTTTGACAATTTTCAAAAGATCCATACGGTGCCTTCCATTTAATAATCAATAAAAATAAAATTTTCAATCCTGTGCGATCTCATTCCTACGAAACAGAACTCATCAGTTTCCATCTGTAATACATCTTGCTCCTCCATTTGGTGATATAACTTGTAATACTTTCTAGTCCTTAGCAATGTTCAAAAAAGCTTTAATAGGATATCGAGGTGTTTTACCTTTATAAGGCGAGAACCAAGCCTCAAGGCATTTTGAGGGTATAAGCCTCAAAACAAATCGACATGAAAATACAGAAGAAGTATGCTCATAATAAACTATAAACCATCTTAATAAAACAGCAAATTAACAAAACTAAAAGTCTAACTAGCATACAAACATAAAATATAGTTATAATAAGCTCATTAATTAGTAATCACATAACTAAACTGTAATCTACTACTAGAAGTAGAAACAACCCAAAAGTCTCCTATAATGTCACTACAACTAAAAAGGAAATTGTCAATATCCTTGATTCAGCTATCATCCTTTCCATCACTAACCAGTTCTTCTCATTCTTCATCGCTATCCTCCACTTCCAATGGTGCCTTTTCCCTTTACTTTTCCATTCCATTCCATTTCACTTCCACACAAGCACACAGAAAGAAGATTAAAGAAGAAAAAAATTCACCTCATGTGAGGTGTTAAAATACAACTTCCCATATGCTTTTGCCTAAGACCCTCGAATCACTCTCTTGGCTCTCGTTTAGGTAATTTATATTTCTCTGAGACTCATTTCTATTGTAATAAGTTCCTATAGAGACATTAGCCAAAAATGCCATATGAACCTTCTGGTCCCACCACTATGTTTCTTACTAGATGGGCCTTTTTTTATTTATTATCTTTAGCTTCACATATAAAATCTCATTCCAGTCACGTTAATATTTCTGTCTACATCCCATTCCCCCCTTTTCAATCTCTATGAATGAAAATCAATTGTTTTTCACCATCACCTATTTTAATACCCACTCCCGGCACCACTAACCTATGTTGTATATTACACTGAAGGATGAAATTTGTCCCACTAATTTTTTTTTCCCATTTTTAGAACTTACCAAGAGTCTCCTTTTTAAGTATGTATTAGCCAACGTCAAATCATTCTAATTCCTACCGAAACCTATAATAATACTACCTTCATTCTGACCCCCAAAGACAAATTTTAACATAATGAAATCTTTCTTAACATTAGTTACCTTTACCTAAATAACCGTTTAAACCTTTTCCAAAAAGGAATTTCTTGCATTAACCACCCATGTCTTACCCAAATTGTTGCATTGCTGTCTTATTGAATTTGTGAAGTGTAGATACATATAATACCAGCAACTATTTTCCTAGCCTATATCAAGTTTTTATTGTGTGTTACCTAATTCATTTTGCCTTCTCTTCATCCATTTAACCACTTACTTTTCGACACATCAGTATGCCATAGCTCCTAAATGTTTTCAAAATTTAAGAAGCACATAGATTTCTCTTTGTAGAATACAACATGTTCATTTCTGACAAACTAACACCATCTTGCCATGTGGGCCCGTAATTTCTGTAGAATGGTCATTAAGGTGAGGCAACTAAGCTTGACGTGCAGTGAATAGCACTCATCAGATCATAATGAGATATAATCCACATCAGAAAATCCAAGTATTCTCAAATGAAACTCATCTTAATTCTGATGCTTCATAATGTTCTACCTGGAATTCTAACTAATATCAACTTCAGTCTCCACTATCCACACATTAAAACTTATAAACAATGAACTGCTCCTCATCATACCAGATCTCCCATTTTTGACCAATGGAGTACCTAATTATTTTCCAATAATTTTTTAATTTCCATATAAGTTTTCTAACTCATCAAGAGAAGCTGGTTCAAGTGGCTTTATCCTTCAAAAATGATTTACCCAATTGCACAGACAAGCAGAAATAAAGTTACTAGATGATGCATAAAGTTCTTGACCGAGTCAACATGCATCATGACAGAAAAACTCACCACAGCATGATCTAGTGAATCAGCCAATGCTTTTGAAGATGACACATCCAAAAAGAAACCAACAGAAGCAGCTGTACGCTGTAAAGGTTCAAGCATCTCTTTGGTTGGGCTAGGATGTCGTCTGTATGAAAGAGATTGGTATAAGATGTATAATGTAGGCATAGTTCAACTGGCAAAACCATTTTTTTTTTTTGGCGACTAACTCCAGAGAAGCAAGACTCTGGCACTCAAAATTATATAATTCTACATATGTAGGATGATCTAATTTGTTAAGCATTTTAGAAATAGTTGCTACTCATCATTCAAATTGCTGAATTCCTTCGAAGTTTCAGTTGGTATTTAGTAATCATAACTCATAAGCATATGCCTTTGAAATTGAAAACATAGATGTAAGTGTCAGCTAGAGAGTGAGAGCAGCTTCGATGGGTGGGTAGAAGTCAAAAAATAAATGGAAGAACGGAACTCCTGACTGCATAATATAACATAAGACTCACCTTAGAATTATAAGAAAAATTGATGATTCTATCAAATAAAAAATCAATATCTTTGGTCAAAGAGAAAGCAGAATACCTTAGTAACGAACACAGGGGAAAATGTTTGAGAATTTTTTCAGCAACTGAAACATTAGCAGCAAGCATAAACTCCTCAACCATCTGATTTGCTTCTCGAATTTGATACATTCCTGCAGACACAACATAATGTATCATGTCCAAAAGGTCATAATGAAATCACTAGTGGTTCAAATGAAACACTTATCTGCGAACTTGAGTCCTAAAAATCCATAATCATAAACTAGAACATTTCAGACGAGAGTGAACATGATTCAAAAGGGAAATTCAGTATATTTCATCCATTATACACTAAAGTAGATTGCCATTTATACAAATACAAAGTAGGAAAATAAGTATTAGAGAAATTAGACAATGGATTGAAGAAAATCAGAAACAGATTGAGACAAATCTGGGAAAGATTTCCTACATAATAAGATACTAGAATGTGCCATCTATCTAAGAATTTAAAATGCAAATCTTCTTAGATTTTTCCAGAGTCCCCCTCAAGCTAGTTCATATATGTCTATCATTACCAGCTTGCTTGTTAGATTTCCAAAAGATTTTCTAGGAAGTCCCTTCTTGAGAAATGCCAGCCAATTGTCTATATGTAGGAACAAGATTTTTCCATAGTCCCGATCAAGCTAGTTCATATATGTCTATCATTACCAGCTTGCTTGTTAGATTTCCAAAAGATTTTCTAGAAAGTCCCTTTTTGAGAAATGCCAGCTAATTGTCCATATGTAGGAACAAATGTCATACATATAATTCACATTTCTAACTTCTACTTAAAAAAGAGCAATCCACTTCAACGTGTTTCGTATGATAATAATGTAGTGGATTATGAGCAATGCAGTTTTGTTGTCACAATCTTCTCCAAATAATCTGCCATCTATCTAAGAATTTAAAATGCAAATTTTCTAGATTTTTCCACAGAGAGCAGTGACGACTGCAAGCCAAATTAACCCAGGCCCAAAAACAAAAAAGAGAAATTGCAACACGGTTGTAAATTTTTTATCGTCAATAATACTACTGGTCAAAATAACGAAACCTTTCAACATTACTGCATACAGCATCAAATAAACAAGCCATAGCATTTATGACACTGATTAATTGGTCCATCAATTTATATGTTGTTTGTCAAACTGATAAGAATGTTTAATTAGGATTCAAAAATGATACTGATCTTTCTTAAAAAGTTACACATCATTAAAAAAAAAAAAAAAAAAATTCTCACCGAAAAATTCTCTCAAAGAAAGTGAAAAAGATCAACTTACCAATATCAAGAGGATCATGAGTAATAGTTTGATAGAAAAAGGACTAAAGGTTTAACTGACCGGCATATCTTCTTATGGGAGAAGTGAAGTGTGTATACAGAGGTGCAGCAAGACCATAATGAGAAAACTCTGCAGGGCTGAGATCTCCACTACAAAAGTACACTGCCTGAAATTGAGTCATAAATAAATAAATACGTTACGAATTACTTGCAAAGCTAAATCATGAAAAAGGAAAAAAGGATAACTGAATCGATTTAACGGAAGCACCTGCGTCATGCATCTCGTCGCCAGAATGCGAATCAGCTTATTAAAGTATGGATCATCACCCTGATAATTTTGGGGGGGAAAGAGGAGGGACAGGGCCGAGAAAAAGCAAATCAAGTGAACAAAGATACTACAAATAGATAAGACATTAAACATGCACACGCAAATTTAGCAGGCAGTAGCAATTACCGAAAGTAAATCGGACAAATATTGTCAAAAGAATATTTACTTCAACAAGCTCCAATGAAATGATCCCACATACTATATCCCAGTAAGAGCCAACTTCACAATAATGACAATAACAAACTACACCTCATCCCCCCAAAAATTGGAGTCTGCTTTGGTTCCTTTTTCGCCACTGCAATCACTAAATTTGCCAAAAAAATGCAATAAAATCAAAGAATTTGTCCACGTCTTGCTCTTCCAATTTTTTTTTTTTTGGTGGTTATCACATTGTCCTTGGTAACAGCAGATTTAGATCCACTCAACTCAACCATCTGAGTCATCCTTCCGTTGACCCAAAAATATCCAAAGTGCTCCAAAGTTCTAACTGATAAATTATGCCCCTCCAAATCTCAACTGTGTAATCAGCGAATTGTAAGCTCATCTATGACTAAAGCCAAAAAAAAAAAAAAAGACCCAAGACAGAACCTCAAAACTTCTTCAATAATATAAAAATTATCTACTACTACGGCTAGTAGACCATATATTCATGATTGCTCCAACATACACATCCTTGGTAATATTAGTACATCTATCTAGCAGCCATCAAAGCACTTCCATAGGCACCTTATTATAAGCTTTTTTCTAAAACAAAAAACATTATATGCTTGTTTCTGCGCTTCACATTTTTCTATCAAATCTCCAAATAGGGGAATGAATTTCAGATTCCAAAGAGTAAAACTAAGGGTATCCATTACCTTTAAAGTACACTTTAGTCCATAGTCAATCACAGCACAGATCTCAAATCATACATTAATCTACAGTCAACCATCATATCCTACAATCTCAAAGTATGGAACATAAGTATAATACCTCTGCAATTTATATAATTACAATCTTTTATTCTTGTAAATAGGCAATACAACACTTCTTGCCAATCATCTGATATCCTTTCTTAAGATCTACTAGAATAATTTTACCAACCATAAGATACACAACTAGCCCAAACACTTGCATACTTTGATTGGAATTTCATCACGCCCAATTGTTCTTCTCCTCTTCATCCTCTTTGTAGCTTTCCTCACTTCTAGGACCCATATTCTAGATTAGTTAACATTTCGATCTACAATCATGTTTTGACAATTTTCAAAAGATCCATACAGTGCCTTCCATTTAATAATTCATAAAAATAAAATTTTCAATCTTGTGCGATCTCATTCCTACGTCAGTTTCCATCTGTAATACATCTTGCTTCTCCATTTGGTGATATAACTTGTAAACTACTTTCTAGTCCTTAGCAATGTTCAAAAAGGCTTAATAGGATATCGGGGTGTTTTACCTTTATAAGGCGAGATGCAAGCCTCAAGGCATTTTGAGGGCATAAGCCTCAAAACAAATCGACATGAAAATACAGAAGAAGTATGCTCATAATAAACTATAAACCATCTTAATAGAACAACAAATTAACAAAAAGCATACAAACATAAAATATACTTATAATAAGCTCATTAATTAGTAATCACATAACTAAACTGTAATCTACTACTAGAAGTAGAAACAACCCAAAAGTCTCCTATATTGTCACTACAACTAGAAAGGAAATTGTCAATATCCTTGATTCAGCTATCATTTTCATCACTATCCAGTTCTTCTCATTCTTCATCGCTATCCTCCAATTCCAATGGTGCCTTTTCCCTTTACTTTTCCATTCCATTTCACTTCCACACAAACACAGAGAAAGAAGATTAAAGAAGAAAAAAATTCACCTCATGTGAGGCGTTAAAATACAACTTCCCATATGCTTTTGCCTAAGACCCTTGAATCACTCTCTCGACTTCTAGTTTAGGTAATTTATATTTCTCAAAGCCTCATTTTTATTGTAATAAGTTCCTATAGAGAAACATTAGCCAAAAATGCCATATGAACCTTCTGGTTCCACCACTATGTTTCTTACTAGATGGGCCTTTTTTTATTTATTATCTTTAGCCTCTCTTAATACCTCCTTTCATAGGTTTCACATATAGAATCTCATTCCAGTCATGTCAATATTTCTGTCTACATCCCATACCCCCCTTTTCAATCTCTATGAATGAAAATCAATTGTTTTTCACCATCACCTATTTTAATACCCACACCCAGCACCACTAACCTATGCTGTATATTATGCTGTCATCATGAAGTCACAATCCTTGCATAATGACTTATCTAACACTGAAGGATGAAATCTGAGTCTCCTTTTGAAGTTTGTATTAGCCAACGTCGAATCATTTATCATTCTAATTCCTACCAAAGCCTAAAATAATACTACCTTCATTCTGACCCCCAAAGACAAATTTTAACATTATGAAATCTTTCTTAACGTTAGTTACCTTTACCTAAATAACCGTTTAAACCTTTTCCAAAAAGGGATTTCTTGAATTAACCACCCGTGGCTTACCCAAATTGCTGCATTGCTGTCTTATTGAATTTGTGAAGTGTAGATACATATAATACCAACAACTATTTTCCTAGCCTATATCAAGTTTTTATTGTGTTACCTAATTCATTTTGCCTTCTCTTTATCCGTTTGACCACTTACTTTTCGACACATCAGATACATATAATACCAACAACTATTTTCCTAGCCTATATCAAGTTTTTATTGTGTTACCTAATTCATTTTGCCTTCTCTTTATCCGTTTGACCACTTACTTTTCGACACATCAGTATGCCATAGCTCCCAAATGTTTTCAAAATTTAAGCAGCAGACAGATTTCTCTTTGTAGAATACAACGCGTTCATTTCTGACAAACTAACACCATCTTGCTATGTGGGCCCATAATTTCTGTAGAATGGTCATTAAGGTGAGGCAACTAAGCTTGAGATGCAGTGAATAGCACTCATCAGATCATAATGAGATATAATCCACATCAGAAAATCCAAGTATCCTCAAATGGAACTCATCTTAATTCTGATGCTTCATAATATTCTACCTGGAATTCAAACTAATATCAATTTCAGAGTCTCCACTTTCTACACATTAAAACTTATAAACAATGAACTGCTCCTCATCATACCAGATCTCCCTTTTTGACCAATGGAGTACCTGATTATTTTCCAATAATTTTTTAATTTCCATATAAGTTTTCTAAAGAGAAGCTGGTTCAAGTGGCTTTATCCTTCAAAAATGATTTACCCAATTGCACAGACAAGCAGAAATAATATTACGACTACGAGAAGATGCATAAAGTTCTTGACCGAGTCAACATGCATCGTGACAGAAAAACTCACCACAGCACTATCTAGTGAATCAGCCAACGCTTTTGAAGATGACACATCCAAAAAGAAACCAACAGCAGCAGCAGTACGCTGTAAAGGTTCAAGCATCTCTTTGGTTGGGCTAGGATGTCGTCTGTATAAAAGAGATTGGTATAAGATGTATAATGTAGGCATAGTTCAACTGGCAAAACATTTTTTTTCTTTGCAACTAACTCCAGAGAAGCAAGACTATGGCACTCAACATTATATAATTCTACATATCTAGCCTAGGATGATCTACTTCGTTAACATTTTCGAAATAGTTGCTACTCATCATTCAAATTGCTGAATTCCTTCGAGTTTCAGTTGGAATCGGATATTTAGTAATCATAACTCGTAAGCATATGCCTTTGACATTGAAAACATAGATGTAAGCGTCAGCTAGAGAGTGAGAGCAGCTTCGATGGGTGGGTAGATGTCAAAAAATAAATGGAAGAATGGAACTCCTGATTACATAGTATAACATGAGACTCACCTTAGAATTATAAGAAAAATTGATGATTCTATCAAATAAAAAATCAATCTCTCTGGTCAAAGAGAGAGCAGAATACCTTAGTAACGAACACAGGGGAAAATGTTTCAGAATTTTTTCAGCAACTGAAACATTAGCAGCAAGCATAAATTCCTCAACCATCTGATTTGCTTCTCGAATTTGATACATTCCTGCAGACACAACATATTGTATCATGTCCAAAAGGTCATAATGAAATCACTAGTGGTTCAAATGAAACATTTATCTGCGAACTTGAGTCCTAAAAATCCATAATCATAAACTAGAACATTTCAGACGAGAGCGAACACGATTCAAAAGGGAAATTAAGTATATTTCATTCATTAGACACTAAGGGTCCATTTGATTGCAAATGTGGAATTTGGGCGAAAAGAAAACAAATTACAGGAAATTGAATTGCCTAAAATTTGTTTTACTGAGAATTGTAATTAATTGTGTTTGATTAGTATAATTTTTCACCTGGTCCGTTTGGCTTTGTTTTTCATGAAAATTATCAATTAAATGGATAATTTCTTTTATAATTGGGGGAAAAAAAAAAAAAAAAAAAAAAAATATATTAAAAAAAAAGGAAAAAAAAAAAAAAAAAAAAAAAAAAAAAAAAAAAAAAAAAAGCAAGAAAAAAAAAAGATGGAAAACTGTTTACCACCAAAACCAAAGGAATTGGAATTCCTTATAATCAAGGAAAAGCCGGTCACGTGGGCAAAACCAAGAAAAGTAATTCCAGGTAAAAAAAAGCTTATCAAACAGGAAAAAAAGCTGGAATTGAAAAAAGTTTTCATTTTCCATGGAAAAAGCAACGTATCAAACAGGCACTAAAGTAGATTGCCATTTATACAAATACAAAGTAGGAAAATAAGTATAAGAGAAATTAGACAATGGCTGAAGAAAATCAGAAACAGATTGAGACAAATCTGGGAAAGATTTCCTACATAATAGGATACTAGAATATGCCATCTATCTGAGAATTTAAAATGCAAATCTTCTTAGATTTTTCCATAGTCCCCCTCAACCTAGTTCATATATGTCTATCATTACCAGCTTGCTTGGTAGATTTCCAAAAGATTTTCTAGGAAGTCCCTTCTTGAGAAATGCCAGCTAATTGTCTATATGTAGGAGCAAATGGCATACATATAATTCCCATTTCTAACTTCTACTTAAAACTTGCCCCCTCTATGAATGTGTACAGTTCGAGCAAGCAAATGGCTACACGAGTTTCGTACGAAAATATTGTAGTGGATTATGAGCAATGCAGTTTTGTTGTCACAATCTTCTCCAAATAATCTGCCATCTATCTAAGAATTTAAAATGCAAATTTTCTACATTTTTCCACAGAGCAGTGACGACTGCAAGCCAAATTAACCCAGCCCCAAAAACAAAACAAAAAAAAAAGAGAAATTGCAACATGGTTGTAAATTTTTTATCGTCAATAATACTATTGGTCAAAATAAGGAAACCTTTCAACATTACTGCATACAGCATCAAATAAACAGAGCCATAGCATTTATGACACTGATTAATTGGTCCATCAATTTATATGGTGGTTGTCAAATAGATAACAATGTTTAATTAGGAATCAAAAATGATACTGATCTTTCTTAAAAAGTTACACATCATTAAAAAAAAAATTAAAAATCTCACTGAAAAATTCTCTCAAAGAAAGTGAAAAAGATCAACATACCAATATCAAGAGGATCATGAGTTTCAGTATCAATTTGAAATTTGACTTCAGCAGAAGCAAGAGTTATGGCCCCTCTGTCAATACGTCTTTGTCTCATTACCTGCCAATGCAGGTGTGAGAACACTTTTCATAATTACATATTTATCAACAGAATTTGTGGGAATACCTTTGCTAAAGCATTCATATTTCGCAAATCTCTAGTTAAAGGATCCATCAACCGACTGCAATATGAAAAAATAAAAATAAAAAACCACGAAAGAAAATTAGCTACTTAAAAATTGTTGAACCACTTGATCTAAACATATAAGCTGCTGGTAATGGTCACATATATATCATTTTTGTCTTCTTGAACAAGGCCTCTCACGTGTAAGCTAATTTTTCACTTTCAAAAACCGACATGTGCACAATTTCATTAAATAGCTGGCGGCAAGACTCAAGCCCAAGACCTTTACCCACTCTAATACAATGTCAAACCACTAGATCTAAAAGCATAAACTGCTAGATAAGACCACGCATATATAATTTAAATATTGTCTTCAACAAAAGAAGCCGTCCAATCAATTTGTCAATTAAACACATGTCAGTAATAAAATAACTAAAAAAGAATATTCCCCCCTGCAGAGCCTCAAATATTAGCTATCAGCAATGCAGTGGAGCATACATTTTTCTTTGTTCATTTGAGACGCATAAACTTCAATGTCAGCAATGTATAATTCTTTTGACAACCATGCATGTTTGTTTAGGAAAAAACTGATTATCATATTTCAAACAAGAGGGAGATAAAAAAAACATGAAAAATAACAGTAGCGTGTAGAAATGGCACAATATAGATCAATTAGAATCAACATGAATATGGAATTTCTTATCAGGTATGTATTATAGTTATTTTAAGGAGGAGGAGGAGTGCTCTTTAAAATGAAGAGCACTACTGGAGATGCTCTTACAAGAGCGTGACAGCTAGCACTTCAAAATATAAAGGACAAGAACTGAAAAGGAAATAACCATTACCAAATTCTCTGCTTAGCACAATGGCAATGGTAAAATAATCTAAGAGGTGCCACAATGTGTTAAGAAAACAAATCTGCATGCACTACCTGTCATCCATTCTTGCCTGAGCCTCAACATACGACAGTGCAGCACTTGATTTAATAATGGTCTTTGTGTATCTTGTAGAAATGATCTCTGCTTCAGGGGTCATTTCCTGAAACATAATCAAATTTAGAAAGATATGGCCATGTTAAGACTTGGTTGGTCTAACCATTTGCAAGAAACAGCACATCAAAAAGTGACTGGTCTGCTCCTAACTTTGTTGGGAACTTATTGTGCAAGCAAGCTGTTGATCAAAGCAGTGGCCTCATGACATATTTATAATTCGCCTCGAGCAAATTATTTAAATTTCACCTTTCCTTGAATCAAATTTGTACGCTTTCACAAACTGAATCAACAATACAGTGGCCTTAACTCTCAAGTCTACACATGTTTCCGGCAACAAACAGAGTCAACAAACATAGAGGCAGTTAATATTCAACATTCCATCATTCATAAATTAAAAATCCTTTTCGTTGGCTTCTTCATGATACATTCTGTTGACAGCTTGACCTCAAAATATAACAACTCTGGCTTTCCTCGCATATGGCTAGGAACAGTAAACTCATAGTTTTTGTAAAGCAATTTTACTGTCTTATGCATTACGTTTATTAGAAAGAAGGTATTATTATTTTAATAATTCATCAAACTACTAAGCCTGACAAAGACAAGAATCTCATCCTTGGAAGCAAAATGCAAAACATGGCACCTCCCTTGCAGGTTGATGAACTTGACACACAACGTGCATGAAAGTTTCATAGCACTTAAAGGAATTCACACACACATATCAGCTCACAGATCCAGCAAACACATAATTCCCTCCAAATGAGAGAACGGAAGATTAGATGCCAAATTGATAATTCTGAGAAAAGCATGTACCCAAATAACAGAAAAGGCTAGTCTCTCCACATCCGCACGCAGTGAACAAATATCTGCAAAGAACAGATATGGCATTTCAAAATAAGCTATCTTAAAGCTTTTATACCCATATATTTCAAAGAATAGAGCTATGCAAAAATTTCAAAGAATAGAGCTATGCAAAAATAGTAACAATAAATTTGACCCAAATTTATAAAATAAAAGATCACCTTCTGTTAAAGGTTTTGGAAGCATGTCAATCCGTCGATCAACAAGGTAAACAGAAGTACCCCTTTGTGCAGCTTCATCATCCAGGGGAGTTCCAGGGTGAACAAAATTAGTGACATCAGCAATATCTGAAACATATCGTTAAGGATTGATGTTGGAAGCCAAAGAGGTATTTCCAGTTACCCCTATAATAGAAAACCATATTCAAAAAGCTTTGAATCCAATCCCGTTATATGTTATTGTCATCTAAAAGCTTAAGATGTGAGAAAGGGCATTTGTCCTAGGGGAGAATTCCATGTATCTGAGTCTTCCACACATTATGTGGTGGCTAGACCTGATCTCCAAAACATTTACATGGTCATTGCCATACTGAATGACAATAAGAAAAGTTTATTCTACAATTATAGGAAATGAAATTTTGTAGTATATAACACTTGTGTTTGATTATTTGATTTCAATTATAATATTAAGCATTTGATTTATAACTTTTGATTGCAAAAGGTTATTTTCTATTTTTTATTAAAAGATTAAACAAAATAGTTGTAAATATTTTCTATTTCTCCTAACAGTAAAAGCATCTGTATATTATCAAAGTCTTAATTCATACACAACTTCAAGGTTGTTCATGTCAATAGTTACCGAAAGGATACGAACTCCCACTTCAAAATTCCCATTTGGAAGAGTTGTACAATGCAATGCATCATCAATGTCCTTGCACCCTGCACCAGCCAGGAAAATAATTGTTTGTCCAAGACATGATAACACAAATGGACCATTGGGCTTATGTGATATGAGAAGTCTAAGGGGCTTCAAAAGTGAACAAAGAGAACAGTGACCTAGATCCAGAAATCGTTTATATTGGACACATACCTGGAGGATCCACACTAAATACACTTAGATGACGCAGATCCTGCCTAACAGGATTAGCTAAGTCTTCAGAAGTCACTGACCATGGTAATGGTGGCAAGCATGCCAAAACTTGAGAGGAGAATGGTCTGGCATCTATATCATTCTCTATCAGCACCACCTACACCATCCATATAAGCATTCATCACATTGATACTAACAAATAGTAACTGATCAAGTACATTACTGGTTTAAGAAAGACAGGCTTGCATATATCATGATGAAGATTCAGAAGAATGGAAACTTAATTCCAGGGTAAAGTGGCTAGAGATGACAAAAAGTATACTTTGATTGAAATGAGCGCGTGTAACTATCACCAACTCTGTTTATGATTTCAAAGACGAGAAAATGGGTAAATCTTATGATGCACCGACATGGATATGTGTGTTCGACAGATGTCGACACGCGATTTTTCAAATAGTTCCGACATGACATGTTGCCAACACGTTAATTAAAATATTTAAAATTCTTCATTTATAATTTTATATAGTATAATAAATTAGTTTTATACTCATTATTATTTATTGTTAAAATCTTTTAAATTTGAGTACCAATTTGTTATTAATAGTAACTTCCGAGTTAAAAATATATATTATTTGTGAAGAAAAAAGAAGAATCACCATGATAAGAGTATTGAAAGTGTGTCAGTATCCGACACGAGTTTAACACGTATCGATTGAAGTGTCTGTGCTACATCATTAGAACTTACCTCAACTTCAGTCTCTCGGTCACCTATTTCTCCTATTGTTCTCACATAATGTCCAGAAGGATATCGAGATAAGCAATCCCATGAATCAACAGAAACAATGATTCTTTTGTCAAGTAGATTTCCAAGCTGTCGAGTTTGAATCCGAATCTTGGGTATTCTCCGATCTTTGGAGACAAATAAAGCATGTACAACACTACCGTCGCCCGCTGGCATACGCATTGGCTCCAAAGATCCGCAATAACTGCAACAAGACAAAGGTAAATAGATCAAATTAAATACAAAATATCACATTACTTCTCATTATAACAGAAGACACAATAAAAGTTATGCAGCAGCAACCACTTTTTTCAATCAAATGAATACTGTCAAATATACTTTGAGCAGTATATCACTTCAAGTTTGGGGTTGGTTGTTCCACTGTTTAAGATGAGGAATAAGAACAACGCACCAAAGCACATTACAGGCAGCCAAAATGATCGGGCTCATAACACACAGCACAATTCTTGAGTAATGACTCGATTGACTATACCTCTTTTTGCCATCCACTAAAAAGATTTCCTTTTCTTTCATACTTCTTGATCCCAAAGAGGTTGTCACAATATATTATTCTACCCATTCTTTTTCTTTCTAGAAATTAGATTTTGATTTCAAAAATTGCCCTTGGATTCTCCCTTTGCATCCACAACATAAGGCTAACATCCCCAGCATGTTAAACCTAGATAAGGCTAGGCATAATTTTAGTGTCCAGCGCGTTTGACACCTTTCCTAGCATGTCCAGACCATGTTGTGTCCAACATGTAAGAGAGACACTTCAAACCACGAGAGAATCTGTAGTTCTTAAAATAAGAGCCATGTTTTATATGAGCAATTGAACATATCACAATTTCCCTCGAGCTGCTGACACTAAATAATGACTAAAGAGCCAGAGAACAGTGACTCAAATGCTTAAAGAACTTAAATAATCCTATTTTCACATCCTATCTGTCACAAACAAATTTACCCAATGGTTCAGGGGTATTAAGAACCCTATAACTGAACAAACCACTAGATTCAATAAAAAAATAACTAGTTGAGAAAAGAATTTCACTTACGAGTGCCAGTTGCGTTTTATAATACCAACAACACGCCCAGAGAGACGAGCTGGCATAGCATTCTCGTGATCAGCAGAACCCTGCACCAGATTTGTGAATCTAGGAGCATCATCAGTGCTGTTTGGAGGTAAATGAACGTCATCTTCCTCCTCATCATCTGCAATACATCAAATAGAATATCAGTAAACCCAACACAGAGCAGCAAACATACAACGTAAAGAGAGAGGGTATGATTACAAAAAAACCTGAATAGAAGAGCAAAGTTTTTTTCCTGAATATCAAACCATAAGAAAGGGTGCCTAAATATATTTGACGTGGCAAGTTTTAAATGGTAAAATAAATCCAATAACATGCCTACCAATTTAATGGACCATTGCAGATATCACCCAGATGACTAAAAATGCAAGATGTGCATGTTAAAATCGCGTCTAACTCTTAGTACTTCATTGAACAAAGTGGTTTTTCTCTTTTTTCTAGTAAAAAACCTAATGGACTTATGATGGAGCATTTTCCGTCTACATAAATGGCCACTGACCTAATATATTACTTTTAGAGAGGGGGAGAGACATAAGACATGAAACTTGTGATATAATTGGTAACAGTTTTGAATTGCTGTGGTTGATTGTACGTGTATCTTGATAACTGTTCGATTGACAGGAAACAAGTCAAAGTGGAAATTCATTTTGATATACGGGGACTGACTTTGCAGTTGTCTATTCTTGGTGTAGACTCTTCTTATTTGTGTGCTAAGTGAAGCATTTTTCTTGTTATGTGAAAAACATAATTGTTACTGATATTAGGCTTCTGTCCCTTGATCCATACTGGTTATGGTTTTGTTTTCAAACGGTTCTTCAGAGTAATGCACATAATTTCATGATTATAACCTCTTTGATTAATTATAGCTGTACTGATGTTTGTAATTCCTTGCTTCAAAAGTTTGAAACCATGCAGTTGTTCATTATAGAAGAATCCATCAAGGTGATTTTTTAATCTGTAATTCCAATTACCTTCAGAATGATAGTATGTTCTATGATTTATTGCAAAACGAATCAACTAGGAATTCATGAAATTGAGGATGTTATAAAAAGGTGAGTGCCATATAGGCCTTATATAATGCTCAAACGTTAAAATTATCTCAAATATTTCCTTCCATCCAACTGTACTTTATCAAGTAAAAAGGGCGTATAAATTAAAATCCATATATGAGTCATAGGTACCCATGCAATGGGAAAACACAAGCATGAACTCGTACAAACCTTCATCAGCTATTACAAGAGACTTCTCCTCTTGCCACTGCTCTCGAGGCAAAAGTTCCACGGCCACTACATCACCATCAAAAGCCCTATTCATGTTCGCACGCCCACATATAATGATTTCCTCACCAATACTTTCACTTCCAACATACGCTTCAAAAGGATTGAAACGATTAACACGCAGTTTCCCTTGGTGGTAAATTCCACGATGCAAACCAGCAGTAATTTCTGACATGGGCTTATGCTGCATGGGAAACAGGTAACAGGCAGCATTTATTAAAATGCACAAGAATATAAAAAATAACCAAAAGCAACAATCAGATATGCATCCAGGGTGCACAATCGTTGCCATATATACCTCAGGATATATTACTTTTCTCTTTGAGGGCCTCAAATCTTCGACATCCTCCATTGCAACATCTTCAGAGGGAGGCTGAACAATCAGGTCGAGCAATGATGGTTGACCAAGTGATTTTACATATGATTCAACTGCAGTAGAATTAAAGTCTATAAGGGCGTGCCTATAGAATATGTAGAAGTAGCAAGGGGGGACAGGGTGGGGGGAGTATTGCAAGCAGAATTAGCAGTTCAGACAGCCAGCAGAAGAGCATAAAAAATGTACGCTTATGTTTTAGAAATAAAATGAACAGTTCAACCCAGCAAACAAAACTGTGTCATAATAATTCCAACAATTATTATCTACCTGTCTCTGCAGATATGCCCTCCTTGGTTGCCTTCCTCTTGTTCTCTCTATCATTTGTAATAAGGAGGACTCGCACAGTACTACCAAGGTGATTCTGATACCATAGGCTTGCCACCCGAATAGCTGAATCGTCAATGTTAGTGTCAAAAGAAAAAAATCCAAAAGTTCTGCTATGAATCTAAAACCAATTACCTGTATTTAATAACAAAACATTCTTTGATATAGTAAACTTCACCTTATAGTACAGTCAAAGGTTCATGTTTGCAGTAAATAAATTTCCTTAATAGTAATAGCGCATGGCTAAAAGTTACAAGACTAAGATTCCCAGAAAAATTATCAATTTTAATCTTTTGGATAGCGAAATGAAACAATTTTGAGACATCAATGTATACCAGCGAATTTGATTTAGAATGAAATTTTCAATGGAGCCTTTATTGCTTATCCATTCTATATGAAATTCCCTCTTTCTACCTATAAATTCTCTCTCACCTCAAAATTTTAAAGTAAATCCCTGTGTAAATGAGCCAAATTACCAATTTTTTTTTAAAGTTTGCAAGCCTACGTAAATCATGGCATTTACACAAGTACTGTTTAAATTTTGCATCTCATTCACATGCATATCACTTGAGCACTTACAAAGGGCTTGGTCTAATTAGGGAGCAGTTTTTTGAACACCAAAAAAGCCCTTTTTTTTTAACTGTCACTAGTAAGTGTCTTGCATTCTTATATCCATTTAACATATGAATCCAATATTAAATCTATGAAGTAAGCAGTCTTCAAGCAAGATATGTCGTACACGTATATTTATTTTCTATTTTCGAACATAAAACTACACTTACATCAATATTACGAATGCATGTTTAGCAGAGTTAAAGCAAGGTTTAGAGTATTGATTGATGAGTTCAAATTTTAGAATTGAATTCTCTGACTGCAATTCTAACGTTTTTCCAAAAACAATCAGCCAAATGACAACTCAAAATGCTCATAGTATGGAAAAAGGAAAAAGAAACAAATAAAAATTGTCATTTTATTGATAATGCAGAGAACATACCTCTATCATTCCTATCATTTGGACTTTCACCAGTTTCAATTTTCACAAATGTATCCCTACAAAAGCAATAAAAAATCAATTGCAGTACCAGTAATAGATCAAATTTTCTTAATAGACAGGGATACAGATATCTAAACTTATTGAAAATACAGGAAGAACAGTTATTTGCAAGAACATAAAGACACCAATTAAAATATGAAACATTTTCAAGTGAGCAGGCATATTACTTATCAAAAAAAAGTGAGCAGGCATATTAACTCAACTTCATACAACATAAATAATGGAGGACAAAAAGGTACCAAAGAAATTTCAGACTCAAATATGCCTCATCGCATAAAATAGATTCTTGTTCCAGTTGGCTCCACAAAGATTGTTTTATATAATCACTCGTGTAACGACCCAGGCCTATGTGCCTAATGGGCTGAGGCTATCCCAGAACGTAAGTTAATGACTTGGACACAGAGGTCTTAGTCGTTACCAAAAAAATCTCTCACGACTTTCTATCACGTCCCCATGATTTTAACACAAGACATCTTTCTTATGAGAGACTTAAATTAAATCCTAGTAAATAAGTTAGACATGGAGGTTGGATCGTTATTAAAATATGCACATTTCATACCAGTATTAAGTTAAATCTCTCATAAAGCGGAACTTTTGGAATCGAATCCTTGGGGCGCGACAAAAAGTCGTAGGGTAAGAGGGCACGCCCAAAATAGACAGTACAAATGATATAACAAATTGGCTCGAGTCGTTACAACCAGGCCCACATTTTTGGTCTTTCGCGCCTTCTAGGCTTACCGTCAACACTAATATTACCACTATTCTCAAGCAAAATTAACAAAATAAAAAGGTAAAGAAAATTAAAGAGAGCAGTTCCACTCGTATTTAAGTTTATGGATAACATGAACAAGAACAAGAAGTTTTCTTCAGGAATTGAACGACGAATACACCGAAAGGAAATTTTGAGACAAGCCATAACCTAGAATCAAATGATCACAACAATCATGAATACACAACATATGTTCATAGAAAAAATTAAGAAAGGAACATACTTGTGGTATTCATTGGAAAACACGAAGAACCTTCGTAGTGGATTGCTGCAAAGGGCTCGAAGTCTATTATATACAACATGATTCTTGTTCTTGACCTCCTCCAACACAATGGATAGCACCACCACGTCCTCTATCGCTGGATTTTCCAACAAATCAATCTAACAAAAATAACACATGTCAAAGTAAAATGCTTTTTACACAAGTAAACATCCAAGTTTCCAAAAATATAATGGCTTTACCTGATGGAGGACAACATTAGTATCAACAATGAGAATAGTGGAGGCATTGGAGCTCAGCCTCGCTGCTGAAACATCGCACACATTGCAAAATGGAGCTCCACAATATATATCATCTCTCAAATAGTGTTCCCTCACCACCTGCCAATCCAATTATCAGCTAAACCCTAATATTTTAAAATCCCAATAGAACTCTAACAAAGTAATAAAAAATTAAGATTAGAGTTTTGCTGAGGACCTTAATTACTTTGCCTTGCTTTGTTTTCCTGACGAATGACTTGCTCTGCAGCATCCTTAAACTTCAATAATTATTATTGGGAGAATTTTGATTGCAAAATTTGAGAGTTATACTCAGTAGTCAATTTTCGCTGATATAATTTAAATTCTCCTTCAAACTTCAAAGCTGTTTACTGGGAGATATATCCCAGAAATCAGATCCGTGCAAGATGTCGGGGGCTACAGTTAAGACTCGTTTATTCGGCCCTTTTTATTGTTTGAGGAAAAGATTGTCCCTCTTCTTCTAAAACCTTTACGAAGGAAAACAACTATTTGAAGAGAATATCATGCATAAGGAAAACAACTATTTGAACAGCATCACCATTTAAATAATGATTGAAGAAAATGCTATACAAAATTATCTTCAGACATCTAGGGACATAATCCATATTCTAGATCAGTGAAAGAGCCCTTAGAATACAATTTAAATATAAATTGTTCATAATTAAATAAAGTAAAATAGTAATAAGCTGCTCTCAGAAGATTTTTTTGAGCTCAGTTCATACGCTTTTTATTTTCACATTTTATATCGTACATAATATATAATTATATAAGACAAAAAGATACCATTTTAGTGGACTAGAACTCAAACGAAAGTGAAGAATCATTCATCAACAGTATATTAACTGCTCGTTTGGTAAAGATTAAAATCCAATTAAAATTGAAAATTTATCAGTTATTGAGTCTCACTCGTCTAATAAAAGTCAACAATAACGACTAGTTTTTCAATTTTAATCCAATTTTAATCTCTACCGAACACGTCTTAAACTTTAAACCAGGATCAAACAATTAAAGTTGTCTGTAAATTTTGTTAGGAGAAAAATGTAATAAAATAACTCACAGATTCAACTTTTCTACAATTGAATTACATTCTTCTAATTTTTGCAGATCGATTACCGTACTTCTTAAATGTGATGTCAGCTTATTCCCACGACTACATGGCATCCTAATCAGATTGAAGACATTGCTTATAAATTTATAACCTACTCAAACTTAAAATCACTGATTCACATCCTTCTCAGATTTTAACACACAGAGCTAAGGTCATCATCCCTTTCCATGCTTGTTCTTCCTCAGCTTCCACTTCTTCTAGTTCTTTCTTCTTTTCAATTTTGCTACAAGTACAACCTATTCATCTTTCACCCACTTCTGCTTGCCATGTAGGCCGTTCAGCTGACTAGAAGACTATCATATGTATTCAATGTCCTGTTGTTTTAAGGTTTCCAGATCTTGTTTTTGAAGGTACGAGATTAAGGCACGAGATTTTTGTGTCTTTCACCCAGGACTTAACATTATTTTTCTCAAAGCACTCCCCTGTAGCTGCTAACAAACCAAAATTCACCAACTCAGGTAAGTAATCTCTCAAATCTACCTTATAATCAAGCCGAGATTTTTGCTTCTGATTACTCATATAACCAGTGAAGATCCCACTAAGATTTTTGGAAGTCGAATTATAACCAATCCAAGCATCATTCTGTTTCCATTCAGTAATGTTATTCCTCCATGTCAAATTAGTAGCAGAAATCAGTTCACATAAACTTGAAGCAGTGGCAATTTCAATTTTCAACAATACCCAAAGTTCAAATCAAACTATGATAATCAAATTTCAACATTTGAGATATAAAGACATGATCATTGAGCAAAACCAGAAACCATAACAAACTAACAATTAACACAGACAACAAGATGCATTCACCGAATCACCAACCAAAACTGCCCAAAAGCCACCCTTTTCACAGCCAAGAAATTAGAAAATCCTACTACTTCAGCTTCACCAGAGGTCCAGAATCGCCACAGAATCCATCAGAGTGGATGGAATAACTCTGTACCTCACTCAAGAATCGAAAACCCAAATCCACCAAGGAAACCACACACGGTTTATGTATACGCAAAATATAGATCAAAGAGAAAAAAACAGCTAGACTTACAGTAGGTCACGGAGGCGAAGCAGCTGGTCTAGGACTTGAAGTCGCCGACACGGAGGTGAAGCAGGAACTGTCGAAGGATGAAGAAGCCGAATCGCCGGCACAGTTTATTAGTCTAAAATTGATGCGGAAACATGCACAAAACAAACCACTAATCAAACAAGGAGATATAAGAACAATTGAATAAATCAAACAAGAGGAACTTCAACGTCACGATGAAATTCCACAATCAATAATATTAAAAGTCAGGCATATTTCAGAGGAAAAAAAAATGTATCCACAAGGACAAGGCTTATTAAACTTACCCTCAGTGGCTGTGCCCGAACATGGCTATTAGACCCTTTGAAACGGAAAACTGAAATTGAAACCCCCGATCGGAAATAGCCTTTTACCAAGGGATAAAGTAAAAACCCTAACTGATTGTAGAACACGGTGACGAAAAATTTTAACGTCGGAGGTTGGCAACTGAACTGACTATATTTATATTTTATAAATTTATAATGGGAAAATTTCAGCTGAGTCCCTGACCTTTCACAAAAGTGCAGTACAACCCTAACCTTTTAAACCTCCACTCTAAGGGCCTTCTTGGAGTTTTATTTAGACCAATTTTGGGTGACGCAGCTTACGATAGGTTGGAAGAATCGGTGCTTACTATTTTTTTGAGCATCGATTTTGGATGGTTCAAAAATCACTCAAAAAAGTGTAGTGTAATTTTGATCGATTTTCTCAACACATCAAATCGATGATTTTTTTTCGTTTCTCAAATTCTTTTTTAATTTTACCCTTTATGTAATAATAATTCTCAACAAGCATATTTTGTTTAATATTAACTTATAAATAAAAATATACTAACTAACAAGATTATTTATAAGCAAAAAAAAAAATTTACTTATAAGTAAAGTATTACTGATAAATAAAAAAATATTTTTGTGTAAGTATATTATTAATAAGATAAAAAATACTTATAAGTAAAAAATTCTCATGTGTGTAAAAATTATTTAAAAGTAGAAAATTAGTTTATAATTATAAAGTTTATTTATAACTAAAAAATATTAACATAGAATTTTAAGTAATTATTTAACTTTTTCTTATGTTATTCTATGTATATATAAGTAAAATACCATACAAGAAACTATAAACTAAAAGTTTCACCAATGAACATGTATGTAATTTTATTTTCTTAAGAAACTTTTAGAATCGGTAAATAATAAACTTCCAAACATGATTAGACTATTTTGAAAATCATTACTAAAATCACTTATAATCGATCCGCTCATAAACGCTCATAAATGATATTTTAAAACATGCTCATAAACGATACAACAGAACTCCCAAGCAGGCCCTAAACGTTTGCAAAAATATGCAGACCAAGAAACTTTGAATGTACTCTATCCAAAAATATGTAAATTAATTTAACAAAATTAGATCATTTCTAAGAAATTCTCTAAATAAAAGAGTTTTTTTATAATCCAGAGAGACAATTTTGACGTTGAGAGTGAATTTGATTATTCAAATTGTTCTCAACCCAACTACAACTACGTCAACAAACTTCAAATTGTAACAATCGAGTCAATTAAAATTAATTTAACAGCAATCAAAACACTACTTCTGAATGCCGCTAGATAAATCAATAAATTTGATGACGTGTTAACTTCAAATTAATGGATTTTGATACCTTCGTCCAAGCATAAAATTTTGAAAAGTGAACTATATTTCATACATTAATTTATGAAGCATTGAATTTTTACACGTGACCTCTATTTCAAACATTAGTTTATGAAAATGTTAAAAGTGATTTTCACGATTTTTCAAATACATTAAACCTAAAAGCCATTTTCAAATTCCATTCAATTATTAGGATAAGAATGAGAAAAATATAGAGGGTGTCTTGCCGGCTACATAGCACAATTCGGACCATTGAGAATCAAAAATCGAACCATTGGTGAATTGTTTATTGGAAATTGTCTGACAACTTTGCAGGAAAAATCAGGCACTCAAACTCCTTTTACCAGTTTTGCCCTTCTCATTTCACTCTTTTTACCAACTTTGAGGAGAGAGAAATGTGGCACTCAAACAACTTTTATGGGGAATAAAATGGTCAATTTCCTTCCATTTTGAAGAAACACGCCTGGACAATTGTAGTCAATGGGCCCCTATGATGTGATGCAAAAATCGATTTTGGTTGGAAGACAATCGCGCCCGGACATGCCCATAATATAGTTAAAATATAGGGGCAATTTATTCGGAACCACCCTACTTAGATCAGAATTGGATGAAATTGTCAATTCGGTTTGGTTCAAAGTTTTAAAATTGAGAACCTAAAGGTTCTCGTCCTACTCCATATTCTAACTACATAATCAAATGTTAACTCGATTTCATTGTTATGTTTTTATAATTTCTCATGTAAATCTTAATTTTATATAAATTCATATGTTTAGAGAATAAATGAGAAGTTTATCATTTAAAATATAACCGTGAAAGAAAAATTACGCAACAATTTACATTTTATAATCTATCTTCGAAGAAAAAACATTGAACAAACACATGACTAGAACCAATATTTCATGGGCAAAAAAACTAGACTAGAATGATTCCATTTTCACAATTTCCATCGAAAATTGTTATAATCCAATTCTCAAGATATTTAGATCAAATCATTCGATACTCAACCTTATTTGAAATAAATTCAAGTCAAGATGGTTTTTGATAAATTGTGACGCTATATATATTATTGTAAAGTGCCATCGTGGAAAAATCCATCACAATAATCTACCTTTCATTTGAGCCAAATGATTGTTTAAATTCCATAAGCAAGATGGGTCACTATTCGAGGTGAACAAACAAGATATCAGAATTTATCTAATACCTCTTGTTATGAATTTGGATCGTAAGATAATGACAATAATGAAATAAATAAGAAGAAAATAAACACAAAAATTTATGTGAAAACTCAATACGGGAAAAAACCACGGGTAGAGGAGGAGAAATCCACTATAATGTAATCAATACTAATTGTGTTTACAAGATCTCAATGCGCTCAATTGAAAGCTAAAGCTCTCAAGTTATTGTATGAATCTTTCTCTGTTATTAATTTCTATACAAGTTGTAGAAGAATAGAAGTCTAAAACCACGTCAAAAAACGAAAACGGGTCTGGACCAGATAAATCTGTCCCTCGAACGATAGGCGAGCAACAGGTTAGCGCTAGGCGAACGACCAAGTCTCGGGTTATTTTCTGTCAGGCTCACTCAAGCGTCCAACTATTAGTGCAGCTAGGGAAAATGCGTCCATAATTTTAATATCTTCAAGGCTACTCCAATTTAGACTCTAATACTCACTAGAATTTGGGTCAAATCACAACAAATCTGTACCATTAACCAAACTCCAATACAAAGAATTCAAAATCATGACTCCATCAATAAACACCGCTCATCATCTTCCAAATCAAGCCCCAATCGACTAAATCAATGACAAACACCACTAAATTCAAACAATGTTCAAACTTAGCAATATGAATTGGTTTATCATCATATATTATCCTTGGTATCAACCTCGCTCACTACAATATCACTACGAGCAATCGCATTACTTACAAAATGATACCTAGGGCCTGTTTGTTTTTTATTCTCAAATTCTACAGTAAATCAATTCTCATTTTCAACCACATATTCTTCAAAAAAATAATATTTTCCATCACATCAATAATTTATTCTTCTTTTTTAACCACACATTTCCCATCATATCACTATTGAAAAATCAATCATTCCCCTAAAAATCCTACCAAACAAGCACCTAATATCAACGAGCTTAGTCCTCTCATGAAATATCTGATCCTTAATCAAGAAAATTGCACTATGACTATCACAGAATACTGTAGACATCTACAACTCTTCACTAATTTTCCCAATCAATCATCTCAGTCATATAGCCTCCTCACATGCCTCTGTAATGACCATGTATTCTACTTCTATTGTAGACAAATCTACTGTATTTTACAAAGTAACTTTCTAGCTGATAGCACAGCATCCAAGGGTAACCACATACTTTGTAAATGCTATCCTCTGATCAAGATCCCTTACATATTCTGAATCCACATACCCAGTGACTCTATCTGAATTTCTACCAAAATGCAAATAAGCATTAGAAAAGCCCCTCAAGTATCTAAAGATCCACTACATTGCTTTCCAATGTTACTTGCCAAGATTTGTCATGTAGCTAACTGCACTAATTGCATGTGCCAAATCAAGTCTTGTACAAACTATAATATACAAAAGCAAACCAACTGCATTGAAATAAGAAACTCAAGACATGTAATCAATGTCTTCATCTGACTGAGGACACAAATTATATGGTAATTTAAAATGAGCAGCCAATGGAGTACTGACAGCCTTCAAATTTACCATATTGAATCTTTTAAGCACATTCTCAATGTACCCATTCTGACTCAAATAAAATCCGCAAGCCTTTCTATTCCAAAGATTTCCATACCAAAAATCTTCTTTGCTGCACCTAAATCTTTCATATCAAACTCCTTGTTGAGTTGAAACTTCACTTTTCGACATCTTTTTTATCTTTGGCTACTATGAGTATATCATCAACATATAATAACAAATATGTAGTTTATCAATTATCTTCTTTTCTGAAGTACACACTAATATCATAATTACATCTGAAGAAACCATAAGCAGTCATGAAGGAATTAAACCTCTTATACCACTGTTGAGTGACTGTTTTAGTTTATATAAGGACTTCTTCAACAAGCACACACAGTCTTCTTTCTCAGAGATTGTGAACCCCTCTGGTTGTTGCATGTAGATTTCTCCTCAAGTTCCCCATCATATGTTCAATTTCTAAGTCATTCTTAGCCACCACTCCAAGTAAAGATCGGATGAAACTATGCTTCACAACTGGTGAGAACATATCTGTAAAGTCAACACCTAAAATCGACTATAGCCATTTGCCACTAATCTAGCCTTGTATCTAACATCTTCAATCCTCGATGTGCTTTCATTTCTTTTAAACACCCATTTGCAGTGAACAGCCTTTTTGCCTCTAGGTAATTTCACCAAGTCCCAAGTGTTATTTTTGCTCAATGACTCAATCTCCTCCTGCATAGCAATCATCCATCTGCTAGAATCACTGCAATTGACTGCCTCTGAATATGTAGCAGGCTCCTCAGTGGAATTAATGTCTTCAACAACACTTAATGTATAAGCTACCAAATTTGCTTCCCCATACTTTTGTGGAGTCTAATATGTCTGCGAGGTATATCCTTAGCTATTGATTACTATGGTGCTAGTGGTATAGGCAAAGTAGATAAGATATTATTGTATGTCAACCTCGAACTGAACTGATCTGTAGTAGACTGTTTTGCAACCTCTGATTTTTTCTCTAAACAAATTTCCAACTCCAATAGAGTTGAATGATTCTGCTCCTCAATTTTATCAGAATCTCCAAGAGATGAACTATGAACCATAGCAAGTTCATCAAATACTACATCCATACTAACAACCACATTTCTTATCTCAGGATACCACAATTTATATCCCTTCACACCTGATTTATACCCAAGAAAGATGCACTTTCTAGATCTAGGCTCCAACTTCCCATTATTCACATGAGTATGAGCAGCATACTGAAAAATCTTCAAATAAGAATAACAAATAGGTTTACCAGACCATACATTTTCTGGTGTCTTTTTATCAATGGCGGCTGATGATAAATGATTGATCAGAAAATAAACTGTATTAGCAATTTCAGCCAAAAAGTTTTAGGCAATCCAGAATTTGAAAGCATACAATGAACATTTTCCATCAAAGTTCTATTAATCTGTTAAGCCACACAATTCCGTCGAGGAGTTCCATTCCAGTGTCTCAAAATGCCTTCAACCATACAAAAGCTATTAAATTCATCTGAACAAAATTTCAACTCATTATCTGTACGTAGACGTTTCATCTGCTTTCCAATCTGCTTTTCTACCAATATTTTACACTCCTTGAAGGTTTCAAACACATCACTCTTCTGCTTCAAGAAGGATACCTAAACTTTCCTGGAGAAATCATTAATCACTGTCAATAAGTAATAGTGGACTCATTTGATGGTACTCTGACCGGTCCCCAAAAATCTGAATGGATATATTCAAATGTTCTATTCGTGAATTTGACTCTCTTCTGTTTCCACAAGACACAATACTCGTAAAAAATTTAAATTTATTTTATTGGTCTTCTACACATCAAGAAAACCTCTTCTACTCAATCCGACATACCATTTTCACTTATATGCCCGAGCCGCATATGCCAAAGTTTTGTAATTTCATCATCTGCCCAAGAAGAAGTAAAAATTGCTACATCCCCAAATACTATGGAACCAAACAAAATGTAAAACTGTGTAGAGCTTTTATGTCCCTTCATGATAGCAAGAGCACCCGGGTTCACATTCGAAACTCCACCTTCCTCGATGTATCTATAACCCTTTGAGTGAATTGCACTCAAAGATATGAGATTCCTCTTCAATTTTGGAACATGCCTTACATCTGTAAGTGTTTTGAGAGCCCCCATCAAACATTCTGATTATGAATGTACGAACTCTGACAATTTTGCAAGGAATGTTGTTTCCCATAATAACTACACCTCTTATAACTCCTTCATAATTTGAAAACCTGTCCTTGTTAGGACACGTATGAAAAGTGCAAGCCGAGTCAAGAACACATTCCTCATATGGTTTGCAATCCATGTCAGAATTTACAAGAAGTTTTCATTCACTTTGCCCATCTTCCACAACATCAGGTTCCACTGTATTACATGTTGCTTCATTTTCTTAGTAGCACCAGCAGCTTTATTTCTGTTCCTCAAGACATAGCAATCAGCTCTAGTATGACCATTTTTCTTACAATAGTGACATGTCTTCTAGGCATGTTTAGATTTTGATATGCCTCTCATATTTTTGCCAATATTCCTATCTTGATTTCTCCAATGCACAACCAAACTTTCAGCATGATTTCCAGATCCTCAGCAAGATGCCCCATCTTCTCCTTAGATAGTGAAGCATCATAAATCTCTTCCATGATGAAAGTATCCCATCTATAGAGAATAGTATCTCTAAAAGTCACATATGATGGCGGCAGAGAACACAACAACATCAACGTCAAGTCCTCATCGTCATACTTAACTTCTAATATCTCCAAATCGACCACAATTTCCAGTTAAGTGATCATCCAATAACACACCTTCAGACATCCAATGATAATATAAGCATCGTTTCAAGTATAGCTTGAGATCAAGCTCTTTGTCATGAAAAGTTGCTCCAACTTTAACCACAACGCAGCGGCATTTCTCTCCTTTAGAATATCCTGGATAATTTAATTTAAAAGATATAGATGAATTTGTGAGTGGACTTTCTAATCCCTACGCTATTTTTCATCATGCGTCCAAATAGCAGTCATTTTATCAAAGACAAGCAAGACTTCATCCAAATCCATCTGCGCTAGAACCGCTCATATATTCATTTTCCATAAGGTAAAACTCGTGTTTCTATCAAATAACGGGATATCATACTTCATTGTCGTCATGCGAAACAATCAACCTTGTTCTGATACCACTTGTTATGGAACAAATAAGATACCAGAATTTATCTGATACGAATTTGGATCGCAAGATAATGAGGATAATGAAATAAATAAGAAGAAATAAACATCAAGATTTACGTGTAAATCCAATGTGGGAAAAAACAAAGGGCAGAGGAGGAGAAATTCACTATAATCAATAGTAATTGTATTTACAAGATCTCAATATATTCAATTGAAATCTAAAGCTTTCAAAATGTTGTATGAGCAATGCCTCATGGAGGTAAAAGGCCCACGGGTCATGAACTTCTATTCCTAGAGAAGAAGTCTTTATCTATTGTTAATATATATATATATATAACAAGTTGTAAAAAAATGCGGGTCCAAAATTGCATCAAAAAAGGAAAATGGACCTCTTTTCTCGGAGAAGAAATCTTTCTCCGTTGTTAATTTCTATACAAGTCGTGTNTCTTGAAAATAATTTGATATATAACTATTACCTTCTTTTGAACTTCCACCTGTACTAAACCAATTTGATAGAAAAGACATAATTGAATGATGCAAAGAAAAACAATAATCTTATCACTGTAGACACAATGCTATAGGCTACACTGAAGCTTGACCAAAGCCTACAAAGGGGACCACCCTAAAATGCCTACTTGGTACAACACGGGCTGACCAACCTCTATTCAGCAGACATCCATGGCTACACACCAGTTTGACCTTTGACACTATAACAAAAGTAGTATGATACAGTTTTCTCACAATAGACACTTATGGCTCTGATACCAGAATGGGCCCAGGGCAAGGGTCGTGTGGAATAAGGGAGGAGAGTACAAGTTTTAAACTGAAATTGTTTATTGAAGATTACAAAAAAGATAAAATTACAAGAATTCTAAACTTTCTTGAGATGCAGAAAATAACTCTTCGCTATTTTTCGCTCTGTCTAAAACCTCAAAATGAAGTGCTATAAATAGCCGAGGGTTTGGACTTGAAATTACATTGAATTGAAAAATAAGAATCTTGAACAGTGAAAGTAGTCTTCAACTTCTGAAAAAGTAGATCAAAGTGGATTGCTTTTGTCTCCCACTTCTTCTTGTGTTGATACTTGATTGCTCTTTTGAACGTCTTTTGAGAATGAAACTTTTGCTTTTTGAATTATTCTCCATCCTTCCCAGCTTTTTGAAAAGATGATTGTCACTTTGAATGTCGGCAAGGGCAGTAGAAACAATTTGTTTGCTGGTAGGCACATTTTGAACATGAAGTCTTTCGCTTGTTGAGAACAGAATTTTTGAAGTTCATCTAAATAAATATGGTCATGTAGTCATTTAGTATTCATCAAATTTTCGTGATCAATAAGGTCATCAATATCATACCCATAACAATCATCTTCATTATCATAGGCATGATCTGATTCTTCACTTGGATTTTCTGAATTTGATTTCTTTGAAATTGCTTCTGCTAAATTTGCAATTTTTTCAGAAATAACTGAAAGTTCTTCTGGAGACTTGCATTGATTAAGCATAGCAATTAATCTTGATTTTTCAGTAAGAAAATCGGCAGTTTTTTCTTGTTCTTTCTTTAAAGGGAGGCCGATGTTTTTCTGCTCTTGAATCCATGAATTGACTGCTTTTGGGCAACAATTTGTTTCATGAAATTTTGTTCACCATTTGACTTTGAATCGCATAACAATTCTTTTGACATTGAATTCACTGCCAGGATTTTAAATAATTTAAAATCCCAACAGAAGATCCATGAAACTTTGAAGTTGTGAGCAAATTGAAAGAAAAGATATTCTTGAGGCCTCAAAAAGGTTTTTGTCTCTCTTTTGAAATGTTCGAATCCTTGAAGAGTAAGACTAGGTAAAACAGTCTCTTCAAGTCCAAAATATTCGAACCAAGTTTGAAACTATTTTGAAAAATTATTTGAACATGCCTGTTAAAAAGAATAAACCAGGAATGCGTTACTGGCCTAAAGTAAAATATATTAGACCATGCATTAATGTAGTCATAATAATTGAAACGAGATTCGAATGAAGTATCTTTTGATAAATTCATTTTCTTCTCATTCCATAGGCTAGTCCCCCAGTCTTCATAAGACCAAACCCTCAGAATTGAAATTTTTGAAAAATCTATATGATTTTTATTTTGAGCATTTGACGTGTGAGTAATAATTGCTGATCCAGTTTTGACAAGGATCGTCTCGAAATACTCATGAGATTTTTTGATGTTGGAGGTGAAGAATTGAAACTTTTTTGGAAAAATATCTTCAAAGCATTCATCAAGGCAAGTGTATCGATGAATCCATGAAATTTTCATTTCACAAACCGGATCATATCTTGGTTTTGTGAAGTATGAAAAGGTTCTTTGAGATGGGTTGACTTCTGGTAATTTTTCAGTTCCAGTTTGAAGAGCTTTTTTGAAATTTGAAGGTATTTGGATTTTTTGCTGTGCAGGATGGGTTGGAATTTTTGAAGCAAGGGTAGTCTTTTAAGAATTTTGGGAAGATGATCCTGAAAGATAATCATCAATTGAAAGTAATGGCAATTGAGTGTTTGAACTTTTCTGTTTGTTCTTTTTCTTTTCAAAAGAACTCATTTTTTCCCCTTTATCTCTTTTTCACTCTGAAGAAATTCCCTTGTGAGGAAGTCTGTAAGAAAGTTTGAAGATCCTTGTATATAAAGAATTTGAAAATCAAAGTAAGAAAGAATTGCTTGCCATCTTGCGAAAATTTGTTTTGAAACAAGGTTCTTTACGTCTTTTTGCAAAACGTCTTTTGAAACTTTACAGTCTGTTTTGAGAATAAAATTTTTATTGATCAAATCATCTTGAAATTTTGAAATGACAAGTACGATTGCAAGAATCTCCTTTTTGATAGTGGAGTAATTCTTTTGACGACCTGATCAGACTCTAGAATGAAATCTGGCCAATTGTTCTTGGCTTGTTTCAAAAGGGATCTGTTTGATGACCCCACCATACCCAATATCTGACGCATCTGTCTCAACAATAATGGAGGCATTTGGGTCAAGGATAGAAAGGCAAGGAATGCTTTTGATAGCTTTTTTGACTTTTTGGACTGCAATGGTACACTCGTGACTCCATAGATCAGGGTGCTTTTTCAGTATTTTAAATAAAGGTGCACATAAGATTCTTTTTTCTTTGATAAAATCTCCTACATAATAGACGCAACCTAAAAATCTTTGAAGGCTATTTTTGTCTAAAATTTCATCAGGAAATTTGCAAGTGAAATCTAGACTTCTTTGAATTGGTGTAAGTGTTCCTAATTGAATATTATAACCAAGGAACCTAATCTTTGTTTGACATAAAACAATCTTTTTAGCTGAGACAGCTAAACCATTTTGTTTAATAACATGAATGAATGTATACAAATGTTTGAAATTTTTTCAATACTTTCGGAGAATATTAAAACATCATCAATGTAAGTAATGATAAAATCTTGAAAATGATTGAAAATATCATTCATAATTTTTTGAAATTCAGAAG
>OU503038.1:23871311-23882000 GCA_912172775.2 Fraxinus pennsylvanica
AGGTCACAATTCGTTCATCGTTCAAAACTTAAAAAATTAAAAGGCTCAATTTATTAATCGGGCACAAATCACAAAATTTATAAGGCACATTATTTATTTTGTGGTCACAAACGTCACATTAATTGAATATAAATTATATTTAGGTCACAATTTATCAAATGATTGGTCACAAATTAATAATTTGTGGGCCACACAACATGTATTGATCACAGTTATCTAATTCACTCGTCACAAACCAACCAAATTATTGGTCATAAATAACCAAATCATTTGTCACCACCACCAAATCATTTGTGATCACTACTTCACCACTACCTCCACCAGCGGCACCACCACCGTCGCCCGCAGCACGATCACCCCTGCCATACGCGCACATACCCAACCATCGCACAACAACACAACCATCGCACAAAAACGCAGCCACCGCAAGCAACTATCCCACAGAAACTCAACCACCGCACGCACTGAAACACAACTAAACCGCACTATCACCACCACGGCGCACAAACCACCCAAACCACAACCCATCAACCCAAACCACCAACAGCAGATCAACCACCAACAATATCAAACAACAACAGCCTTCCACGCACATCACCCATGCCATCCGCACAAAATAACCACGACCACCAATCCGCAACGCCCTATCCACCACACACACCACGTCGCTGCATCATTTACGACCATTTCACTGCACCCACGCACACACCCACCGCCGCACCCACCAAGAATAGATCTGCATCCACTTCTACCGCCGCACCTACCATAAAAACCGATCTGCATCCTCCAACTCAACCATCGCACCACCTCCGCCACACCACTCAATTTAAAAAAAAAAATGACAGACGGTTGGATTTGCAACTGGATCTTCCCCCTGGGAACCTAGGGAAATGGACGCCGCTCGACACTGTTTATCAGAGATAAATTCAGGCAGAAAAGAGTGAGGAGAGGAGATGGCGGAGAAGAGATGAGATGGTGGGGGATGAGAGAATAGTGATGAGAGGAGGCAGCGGGGGGAGATGGACAAATTTAGGTTTTTGATTTTGAGATGAAATTATTAATTGGGATTAAAATTTTTAATTAGTATTTAATTAGATACAAAAAACTGAGTTTTGAAAAGTCAAATTATGAATCTGATTTATGCAAATGGTAGTTTAAATACCATCCTGGGCGTAATTTCCTCAAAAAAAAAAAAAAAAAANATTCTACATAAGAATTATAAACAATAGACTAACAATGAAATATATTAGAGAATTTTTAGAATACTCTAACCCATGAATTATACAGAAATATCTTGTGAAATTTGCCATGCAAGAATTTTTGCATTAGTATCAGAATATGAAATATTTAGATTCTACGAAGAAGATTATTATTATTCTACATTTGCTGGAATTCATAGAATTGCTAGTGAAGCTAAAAGACAAAGAAAAGAAAAGAAAAGGCTTTAAAAGAATATAATAAAGTAGTAAAAGAATTCATTCTATACTATGTCTACAATCATCATTAATTATGGAACTTGAGACCCATAATAATGAAAATCTAGAAAATGATGAGATATGTGAACAATTTGAATCACAAGGAAACTACTTTAAAGAAATTCTAATTTCTAAGAAGTTAGCGAAAATTTGCAAAACAAAACTTACTGTAGAACCTAAAGAGATCTTTGATCAACCAGGTTTTATAAATAAATTTGTAAACAAAAATAGACATGTATATTATGGTGTATCTCACAAAGAGTTTGCTATACATGTACAACATACAAATGGCAAGATGGGAATTTCCTTACTTACTAAACAAGATATAAATAAAGCCAAACAAAAGGTAGACATTGATAACAACATGAACCTTTATTGGGTAACTATAGGAGCTATTCGAATTCAACTTCGAAGTACCCTATCAGAAAAAATTGATCAACCCATTTCTATGAGTTTGATTGGTGAAAGAATTCAGAATCCTACTGAAGGATGCTTAGGATCCCTTGAAGGAAACCTAGCATGTGGAAAACTGATATTTACATTTTATCCTAAACTTTCAGCCAGTTTACATGACCAAAACTTTGATGGAATCTTATCTTTTGTACACAAGTACGGAAGAACAGATTTAGTAAAAAACAATAGTGTACCATTTTCAATATCGTATCTTGTTAGTTATGCAATTCATAACCAAAATAATATGACTATTGTAAAAGAACCTAAAGGAATAAAAATTGATCATTTATTCTCAGATTACCTTGAGCATAAAGAAACCGAATTTGAATTGTTGATATAACCATCCAGAAAATCTTTGAAAATAAATTTTAATGACCAAAGAACACTTATAAAAGAACAAGGACCACTTCTTATAAGAAATTTGTCATTAACCAGAAAACCACTTCATAATGTTAAATGGAAGGAAAAAGTAGAAATCAGTACAACTAAACAATTAAGTCAAAACGGTTAATGAAATGCTAGAAGCTCTTTTTAGAGACGAATAATGGCAACTGCAGACATTTTAAAAGAAATAAAAATTTTAAGAGAAGGCATTGAGGAGATAAAAATTCTTCTTAAACTTTCCCAAGAAAATACTGAAAAATCAATGGAAAAACATTCTGCAGTAATTATAGCAGAAGTTAAAACTCAAGACAACTCTTCAATCAAGAAGATCCCACAGACTATGTCTTTAGGAATTTTTGAAAAAGGAGGAAGTGAAAACTCCAATACTGAAAAATCCGAAGGAAATTTTGATATTAACTTTTTGAGATGATATGGCAAGCTTCAAAAAAAATCTTGAAAAAATCTATGAAGAGAGTCAAGACTTAGGACTCTTAAATGTACTTCTTGCATTTGAAGATGCTGAATTACAAAAAATCGTAACCATTGTTAAAAACATTAACATTGGAAACAAAGAAACTTTAATGACAATAAAATCTGAAGATGAGAAATCATTAGATTCAGAAGAAAATATAGATGAAAACCATAATGATAGTGACTCTGAAGAAGAAGTCATAAGTCATGAAAGATTTAATACCAATAGGGGACCTGGAATTGTTATAAGGGAACCTAAACCAGAACATACAACAAACTTTACAGAAAGCTCTAATCCAAAAGGAGATGAGAAAAGAATTCTAGGAGATAATACCCCTAGAAGTCCACCAGCCAATGAGGACTTAAGCCAGAATTTATTACAATCTGATTTCATTCCAAAGAGAGGAACCCAACAAGTTTCTATTTTGGACTTGGATTGTACATTAGAACCAAAAAAACTTATTGATGCATGGTATAGTCATATTATGGTTGCTATGATAGTTAATAAGGAAATCATAAAAAACGAAGCTAATTCATGAAATTATGTATTAGCAAGTACTAGAGGAAATGTCAGATCATTTCTGGAAAGATTTGACAATAATGTAAAAAATGTTATATGGGGAGATGCTCATTATAACAGTCCACAATTTGTTAAAAAGAATTGTTGAACAACTTTACAAACAATTCACTGGACAAACCTATGAGGTTTTTAAAAGTGAAAGGATAACAATTGAAGTAGCAGATGCATTGAACCATTTAGAAAAAAATTCTATATGTGACATGTGCTACTTTGAAAATTATGCATGTGTATTTGCAAAATATTTTTACATTAGCCCTAATGAAAAATGGGGAGAATTAATTGAAAAATTTATTAGAAAACTTCCTGAACATTTTAATCATGAGGTTATGGAAATGTTTAACAATGCTATAACTAAACAAGAAAATCATATTGACCCAAAACTAAATGTTAAAGTCGAATCCTCTTTAGGGTTAGTAATTACTTTAACAAGAACTCTTTTAGCAGACAAATGTAAAGAGAATATCTTAATACAAGATAGTAGACAAGCTATAACCAAGAATCCAAGGTTATGCTGCGAAACATATCTCAATAGAATCCGAAGGCAGTATGGATGTTTACCATCCAAAAAAGAAAAAAAAATCTTTTAGAAAGAAAAAATATATTTTTAAGAAATATAAAAAACCTTCTAAACAAATTTTTTTAAGAAAATAAAATTCTTTAAAAGATAGAAATTTTCCTAAGGGGGAAGAAGAGAAAAATTGGATAAAAAGAAATTTTGTTCACAAAAGAAAAAGAATTACAAATGTTGGCTCTACAATGAATCAAGACATTATGCTAAAGAGTGTCCAGTAAGATTTGGAAATGAAGAAAGGATTAAACTCCTTGATACATTCCAAAAGAAAGGCTTCTGCTCGGTAGAAGATAGAAGTGATACAAAATCTTTGTATTATTTAACTACAAACTCTGAATATGATTATTCAGAAATATAATCATCCTCAGATGAGTAATACAAATAATACAAATCCAAATTTAATCTATATTCCTATAAAACTAAGTTTTGAAGGATATAGAAAATTTACAATACATGCTTATGTTGATACAGGAGCATTGGTATGCATAGCAAGTGATAAATGTGTTTTTGCACACTTATTTAATACCTAAATATGTTTATTTTTGATGAAAAGAGCGGATATTGACTCACGATTGTGTGATTTTGACTTTTGTAGGTCAAACATATAAACAAAAGTTTTTTAAGAAAAGAAAATTCTTTAAAAAACAAAAATTCCCCAAAGAGGGGAGAAGAGACAAGAAGTTGAATTTGGATAAAAGAAAATTTTGTCTACAAAAGAAAAAGAATTGCAGATGTTGGCTCTGCAATGAATTATGACATTATGTTAATGAGTGTCCAGTAAGACTTGGAAATGAGGAAAGGGTTAAACTCCTTAACACATTCCAAGAAAGTGGCTTCTATCCAGTTGATGATAGAAGTGATACAGAATCCTTGTATTACTTAACTACGGATTCTGAATATGATTATTTAGAAACTAAATCATCCTATAAAAATATAGAAAATATTACGAATCCAAATTCAATCTATCCAGTAATTAAAATATTACGAATCCAAATTCAATCTATATTCCTATAAAACTAAGCTTTGAAGGATATAGAAAATTTACAGTACATGCTTATGTTGATACTGGAGCATCAGTATGCACAGCAAGCAAATTGATTATACCTAAACAATTTTGAGTTGCATCTGAAAGAACATTAAATCTAAAGATTGCAGATAAATCTGAAATCAAAATATCTAAAGTAATAAAAGGTCTAACCATTGAGGTTAGTGGATTTTACCAAAACCAATGGAAAACATTTTATTTCAAAATACGCACTGTATATCAGCTTGAATCTGGTATTGATTTCATGATTGGCAATAACTTTTGTCAATTATATCATCCATTTATTGAAGAAATTGAATATGTAAGTTTTACCCTTAATTATAAGAGATTATGAATTCCAAAACAAAGAAAAGCAGTGGCTATGAATGTTTTGCAAGAAAAATTCTTGGAAGCAATTAAGATTGACTATAAAAAGAAAAACCTTAGAGAAATCCAAGGAGAAAATATTGCCCAAAAAAGACATATACTCATAACAAATGAGGAAAAACAAGTATTCAAAATTAATTCCAAGAGAGAAGAAATTTTGAATCTTTTGGATAAATGTTGCTCAGAAAATCCTTTGGATCCTTTGAAAGATAAAGGAATTATGACTGCAACAATAGAATTATTAGATGAATTCAAAACATCTATTGTTAGAGCTAAAGCAATGGCCTACAGCCCTAAAGATAGAGAAGAATTCTCAATACAAATCAAAGAATTACTTGAGTTACGAGTAATTGAACCAAGTAAATCTCAATTTTCTTCACCAGCATTTCTGGTAAGAAAAGAGGCAGAATAAAGAAGAGAAAAATGTAGAATGGTTGTTGACTATTCCCAACTTAATAAAATTACAAAAGATGATAGATATTTAATTTCGAATATGCAAAGTCTTTTGCAACTCATAAAAGGAAAGGAAATCTTTTCATCATTTGATTCCAAATCTGGATTTTGGCAAGTAATACTTGACCAAAAGGCAAAACATCTTATAGCATTCAGTTGTCCACAAGGACATTACCAATAGAAGGTATACCATTTGGCCTAAAACGGCACCAGGTATTTTCCAAAGACATATGGAAGATTTTGGCAAGTTATACTTGACCAAGAAAGAAAACATCTTACAGCTTTCAGCTGTACTCGAGGATATTACCAATTGAAAGTTGTTCCATTTTGATTAAAACAAGCACCAGGTATTTTCCAAAGACATATGGATAATATCTTTAAAAAATATAACAAATTTTGTTGTATCTATATTGATGACATTTTAGTATTTTCAGATACTGAAGAAGAACACATAAAACATGTGATTTCAATTTTGGAAAATGCATGTAAATCAAGAATTGTACTTTCTGAGAAGAAAGAACAACTATTTAAAGAAAAAATTGGATTTTTAAGATTGAATACAGCCTATGGTTATAAACAACTAAAACTCCATGTTTTGACGCATATTCAAGAATATCCAAATGAAATTCAGGATAAAAAACAATTAATAAGATTTCTAGGATGTCTCACTTATGCAAAATCTTTTTTAAAAGAACTTGCAAAAATGAGTGCAACCCCCTTCAAAAGAAACTCAAAAAAGATTTTAAATGGATTTGGACAAAAGAAGATTGCATTTATGTTCAAAAAATCAAATCCAAGATAAAAGATTTACCATCACTTTATCATCCAAAACAAGGGGATAAAATGATAATTGAAACAGATGCCTCTCAAGAATTTTGGGGAGCGGTGTTAAAGACTTTTGATCCACAAGATCAAATTGAAAAATTGTGTTCTTATGCTTCAAGAAATTTTTCAGGTGCAGAAAAAAAATTACCATGTAAATGAAAAGGAAATTTTAGCTATGAAAAAGACTACTACAAAGTCTAGACTATATATTATTTCTGATAAGTTTCTTATTAGAACTTATTCAAGTACTTGTAATTCATTTTTAAGAAATCAGGTACATCCAAACTACAAGCAAGGAAGATTAATCAGATGGCAAATGTGGTTTAGCCATTATGATTTTAAAATTGAAATAATTAAATGTAAGAGTAATTCTTTAGCTTATTCACTAACTAGAGAATTTTCCCTTGCAGGTAAAAATAACTGACATCAAAGATCAAATCAAAGATTTAGAATTACAGATTGAAACAAAAGAAATGGAGATCTCAATCAGACAACAAGAAATCTAAATGCTGAAAAAGAAGTTGACAAGACTTCAAAAAATAGCTTCAACTTCTGCAATAATGGGGGAGAATGAAACTTTAGAAAAACCCCAAGCAGAAGGTATCAAGATCAACAAGACTGATGGCGATAAAAATACAGTTGAAGGTAGTAAAACTACTGAAAAAGAGCATTTTCAAACTCAGTGTTCGCAAGAACATAAGAGTATTCCAAACCCAAAAATAAATATTGACAATAGCAAGTATATTGAAAAGAATACAGAAGAGCATATTCAAGCTCGGTGTTTGCAAGAACATGAGGGTATTCCAACCCCCGAAAAATAAAAATAAAACTTTCGTGGGCTGATGAAGCTGACAAAGCTGATAAAGCCAAAAAGGATTTTAAACCCTTACCACTTGTGGGAGTAGGTACATCTGTACCAGGAAAGAAATTTTATGTAATTTTTGACGACCTTCAAAAAGGTTTTACACCAATTGGACCCAAGTTGAATCCCCTGTCAAAAACAAACCTTACCAACATAAGAGTTTTAAAACTTTTACTGAAGCCCAAGAAGCTTTTTCAAAATTTCATGAATCAAAAGGGAAAAGCCCAGTTCCTTACAAATCACTTTTTGAATTTGACCATATTGAGTTAATGCCCAATTATTGTCAAAACAAAGACCCAAGAGCTAGACCCAGAATGCCAGCCCATATTTTCAGACCACCCAGTGAAAACCAAAGAATTAGAATGATATCTTTTAAAGATGTGGTCAAATCCAGTTCTGAAACTGACAATTTCCCAAATAGATTAAAAAATATTGGAAAAATTCTAAAACCTCAAGAAAAACCATTTTTAGTGGAATTACTCTACATGATTTTATTCGATTTGAAGAAGAAGCCAGAACGGTTGGAGATTCTGATCCAGGAAAAACCTACTTTGGGACAATGGAAAAAAGGTTTGGATAATTCATCTTTTGTGAAGGATCCGACCCAACAATGGTACAAACAACATTTCATTGCGGGTTAATCAAAATGATAATCCTCAGCCAAAAAATGGAAGAAATCAATCTGATTGATGACAAATTATTAAAAACCTTGAAGAATTTTAAGAAATTTGTTGTTAAAAATCAAGAATTGCACATGGTGTTAAAGATCAACAGTACAATTTCATTTTGGAATGATGAAGGACTCCTGATTAAGGGATATCACCATATCCAAATCAAGACATTACAACAGATCACTCTAAATAAACCAGTTACGACAAAGATTGAATGCTTAAATGAGCAGCTTTTAAATGAGTGGAGAAGTCTTTCCTACCAAAGGCTCTTAATCGGATTAAGAACCTTCAATAATGAATCAAAAATCAAGGTGAATTTTGCATCAAATACCATCTTGATGACAAACAAGACAGGATCAGTGATCAAAATGGAAGGAATTAAAACTTTGTGTAGTTTTAAAAGGAATTTCTATAATTTACCTAATACTCATTCAAATTATAAAGGAGAATTATGTAAAACATTAAGACAAAGCATTGGAAGAGATCACTTTTGCCAATGGTGTGAAACAAAAGAAGATAAGAATTCACCGAAAGAAGAGACAGAGTCTAGTGGAAGCACCACAGAAAGCCATAGGTCCAATCAGGATAAAAGGAATCAACATTTGAAAAAGAAGTTGTGACGGAATCAACTGATGGCAGACACCACTTTTGAAAAAGGAGGACACCTACTAGCACAAGACAAATTGTCTTATCCCTTTATCATTACTTTTGCTTTTGCAAAAGAAAAACTGTGGATCAATGACAAGTGGACGAAAGAGATGAGGAGGAATCTTTCTTATCCATCTATAAAATGAGGATAGAGGACAAGGAAGAGAAGAGGAGAGGAGAGGAGAAATTTTTAGAAAAAAAATTTCTTTCTTATTTCATACATGTTGTACTCACTTCGAGGCTAAAACTCTCAAAGATAGTGGATCCATACTGAATCTAAATACTTGTAATTAAATAAAGTTTAAGAGAGTTTTTGCTCTTAAACCTTCTTTAATAAAATTTCATGCTTTTCAGTTTCTAATTCTTATATACAACCTCCATGTACTGATCAATAAGGATTAAGGCAGGAGGCCATTAGGGAAACCAGTCCATACAATCCACCATTGTGAGGCATGAGAAAGATATAAGACAGAAGCGTAAGAGAGCGACCCCAACTTCTACATACAGTAAGAAGGTTTATTTTTGCAAAAAAATTCTTATTCTTTGTTTAAATACAATATCCAGTTGGAATCCATTGTCATATTTTACATTATTTTACATTCTGCCACTGTCCACAAGGACAAGGCTTATTGAACTTACCCTTAGTGGCTGTGCCCGAACATGGCTATTAGACCCTTTGAAACGGAAAACTAAAATTAAAAACCCCGATTGGAAACAACCTTTTACCGAGGGAGAAAGTAAAAACCCTAACTGAAATTGTAGAACACGGTGACGAAAATTTTTAATGTTGGAGGTTGGGAACTGACTATATTTATATTTTATAAATTTATGATGGGGAAATTTCATCCGAGTCCCTGACCATTCACAAAAGTGCAGCACAACCCTAACCTTTTAAACCTCTACTCTAAGGCCTTATTGGGAGTTTTATTTTGACCGATTTTGAGTGATACCATTTACGATGGGTTGGTTCAATTGGTGCTTGCTATGTTTTTTGAGCATCAATTTTGGATTGTTCAAAAACCACCCAAAAAGGTATAGTATAATTTTGACCGATTTTTTGGACCAAATTGACGATTGTTTGCCGTTTCTCAAATTCTCTTCCAATTTTACCTTTTATAAAATAATAATTTTCAACCAAAATATTTTGTTTAATACTAATTTATAAATAAAAAATACACTAACTAAAAAAATTATTTATAAGCAAAAAAATTACATTATAGTTAAAAAATTACTTATAAGTAAAAAAACTCGCATATGTGTAAAAATTATTTAAAAGTACAAAATTAGTTTATAATTTTAAAGTTTATTTATAACTAAAAAATATTAACATAGAATTTTAAGTAATAATTTAACTTTTTAAGTTAAATATGTTATTATCTGTTATATATAAGTAAAATATCATACAAAAAACTATAAATTGAAAATTTCACCAAGGAACATATATAACGGTGGAAAAAAAGCTCGGCGACTCGGGAAAAGCCCGAGCCGAGCCCGGCTCGAGCTCGGGCAGAGCCCCATTTGGGGGCACCGAGCCTCACGGGCCACTTTTGGTCCGTGTCCATTTATTAGGAAAAAAATAATAATAAATAAAATTTTTAAAATACTGCCTGCACAGCAGGCAGCTACACGCAGGCTGCCACAAAATGTAGCTGCCGGAGAGGCAGCTACAAAAAATTTGTAGCTGCCTGAGGCAGCTACGTGCTCACACAGGCGAGCAGCTACACGTAATTTGTAGCTGTCAGTCCAAAATTCAAATTTTCAAAGTGTCAGGCAGATGGCGTGCAAGTTTTCGATTGCGTGCACGGTACAACAAAATTTAAATCGAATTGTCTTATCAAAAATTTGAATTTATAAATTAAATATAGATAAAACGGATATATTTTTT
>OU503038.1:23885337-23901094 GCA_912172775.2 Fraxinus pennsylvanica
AAAAAAAAAAAAAAAACCGAGCCGGCTCGGCCCGCTAAGACTCGGGCCTAAAGCTCGGGCCGAGCCTCATTTTTTTTGGCCGGGCCCCGCTCGGCTCGGCTCGGGCCAAAAAAAGCTCGGGCTTGGCTCGTTGCCACCCCTAAACATATATGCAATTTTATTTTAAAAAAAAACTTTTAGAATCGACGGATAATAAACTTTCGAGCATGGTTAGACTGCTTTAAAAATTGTTACTAAAATTGCTCATAATCGGTTCGCTAAAAACAATACTTTAAAAATGCTCATAATGATACTACGAAACTCCCAAACAAGCCCTAAACGTTTGCAAAAATATGCAGACCAATAAACTTTGAACGGGTTCTATCCAAAAATCTGTAAATTAATTTAACAAAATTAAATCATCTCTAAGAAATTCTCTAAATATAATAGGATTTTTATATTTCAGAGAGACAATTTTGACGTTGAGAGTGAATTTGATTCTTCAAATTGTTCTCAACCCAACTACAACTATGTCAACAAACTTCAAAGTGTAACAATTGAGTCAATTAAAATTAATTTAACAACAACCAAAACACTACTTCTGAATGCCGCTAGATAAGCCAATAAATTTGATGACGTGTTAACTTCAAATGAATGGATTTTGAAACCTTTCGTCCCAGCATAAAATTTTGAAAAGTGAACTCTATTTCATACATTAATTTATGAAGCATTGAATTTTTACACGTGAACTGTATTTCAAACATTAGTTTATGAAAATGTTAAAGTGATTTTGACGATTTTTCAAATACATTAAACCTCAAAGCCATTCTCAAATTCCATTCAATTATTAGGATAAGAATGAGAAAAATATATTATAGTTAAAATAAAGGGGCAATTTATTCGGAACCACCCTACTAAGTTCAGAATTGGATGAAATTGTCAATTCGGTTTGGTTCAAAGTTTTAAAATTGAGAACCTAAAGGTTCTCGTCCTACTCCATAATCAAATGTTAACTCGATTTCATTATTATGTTTTTATAATTTCTCATGTAAATTTTAATTTTATATAAATTCGTATGTTTAGAGAATAAATGAGAAGATTATCAGTTAAAATATAACTGTGAAAGAAAAATTACGCAGCAATTTACATGTTATAATCTATCTTTGAAGAAAAAACATTGAACAAACACATGACTAGAGCCAATAGGTCATGGGCAAAAAAGAACTAGACTAGAATGATTCCATTTTCACAATTTCCATCGAAAATTGTTATAATCCGATTCTCAAGATATTCAGACCAAATAATTCGATACTCAACCTTATTTGAAATAAACTCAAGTCAAGATGGTTTTTGATAAATTGTAACGCCATGTATATTATTGTGAAGTGCCATCGTGGAAAAATCCATCACAATAATCTACCTTTCATTTGAGCCAAATGAATGTTTAAATTCCATAGGCAAGACGGGTCACTATTCGAGGTGTTATGGAACAAATAAGATACTAGAATTTATCTGATACCTCTTATTATGAATTTGGATCACAAGATAATGACGATAATGAAATAAACAAGAAGAAAATAAACACCAAATTTACGTGGAAACCCAATACGGGAAAAAACCACGGATAGAGGAGGATAAATCCACTATAATCAATAGTAATTGTGTTTACGAGATCTCAATGCACTCAATTGATATCTAAGACTTTCAAGATATTGTATCAATCTTTCTCTGTTGTTAATTTCTATACAAGTCGTGTCATATATATCTAGAAAACAAGTTGTAGAAGAATATGAGTCTAAAATTGGGTCAAAAAACTCTGTGTTCGAGCGATAGGCGAGCGATGTGTTAGTGCCAGACGAGCGACAAAGTCTCGGGTTATTTTCTACCGGGCTCGCTCAAGCATCCAAGTAGCGCCAGCTAGCGAAAATGCGTTGTTGCATTTTTTATAACGCAAGTGTACGATATCGTAACAAGTAATATAATGGACTTTTGAGTCCGGATTATCGTTCCCAGGAGGATTATACTTTAAATCTTAATTAAAATTCTCTAACTCCTATTTGATAAAAGTAAACAAAGATTTATGCGTTAATGTGAATTTTTCAAATAATGGATGGAAATTAGGGACGAACAATTTCACATATTGATCACCTTTAAGTCCTAATTTAAATTTAAAGAGCCTAATGTAGTGTTCGATCTAATTCTTTTATGATATTCAATTTATCCCACTCGAGTTCTTATTGAACTTATTTAACTATTTGAATCTCATATTTCTATGCAAATCTACCTTGGTTAAACGAAAAATTAATTCTAATAATTCATGTATGATCGCAATATTTAGTATATGTATCTTTACACGTTATACTAAATTACCAGATGTTACTATATGGTCTAAATCTCAAACTCACCTCTCGATTTGTAAAAGATTCACAAAATCATCAAATTAGTGATCATGTAATTTATGCAAGAAAATACTAAGAATCTTAAATAAAAGACAAAGGTTTTCAAATCAATTACATCGTTCGCCCTAATTGAAAGTTTAGCTATTCGTACTAAATGAAAAAGAAAAACTAAAAGTTAATATTGAGTACATCACCGGATTTTGAATATAGATATAGAAAAAGAAATAAAGCTACACCAAAATCTTCTTCTTCCAACCACTGTTTCAAAGTTTGAATTCCTTGATATTTGCCTCCCTTGAATTTTTCTCTTAATCTCTCGTTGTATCTTTGTTTTCTCAAGGAGTGGAACCCCCCAAATTGTAACTCGTTCTTCTATTTATACCCTACACGATTTTCCAAAAATTGGAGTTTTTTTGGGCTTTCGTGGCCTAAAACAATATAACCCAAAAATTTACGGCACAACGTCTAAGTCCTAGGAGGCAGCGCCTAGGTGCTACATCTCCGTTAAAATTCTGCTTTCTAGGCTAGTGTAGCGCCTGGGCGCTTGTGGTATAGCTCATAGATGTTGAGTCGCTGTCCAAATTCTACTCCTGTTTCAGTATTGTTGTCGTAATTTTTTCTCCTGATATTAGATTTAGGCGATTCAAAATGCATTAGAAAGCTAATTCAAAGGGTTCTAGAAACATATATTTTTCAATTCAAACGTTTACTAGGCCAAAAAGTGGTCTCAATCTCCAACTAAAAATTTAGACATCCTTGTGCAGTTGAAAATTGATTTGTGAAAATATTTTGGCCTTATTTTCGCCCCTTTTGATCTTTAGTTGTATCCATTTGACCCATAGCATTTCCGAATCTTCATCGTGAGCTTCGACACAACTTTTAAATATTTTCACTTTAGTCCCCAAACTTTGAATCTTGCCATTTTCACCATTTTTCGCTTCTTTCTTTTAATTTCACTTCCATTCATTGAGTTTCACCTAATAACACATTATATAATGAATTAGGTTATAATTTCATTAAAAGAATTGCGAAATATCAATATTTTAGAGCTCAAATAAGTGTATAAAATACACTTATCATACGTCCATTATATTGTTATCTTCAAGATCACTCTAATTTAGACTCTAATATCCACTATAATTTGGGTCAAATCACAACAAATATTCCCCTTGAACCAATTCCAACACAGTGAATTCAAAGTCATGACTCCATCAATAAACATCACTCTTCATCTTCCAAACCAACAAAGTTCAAGCAATGTTCAAATTTAGCAATAAAAACTGGTTTATCATCATAGATTATCCTTGGTATCAACCTCGATCACTATAATATTACCACGAGCAATCACATTACACACAAAATGATACCTCACATCAATGTGCTTAGTCTTCTCGTGAAACATCTAATTCTTAGTCAAGAACATTGCACTCTGACGATCACAGAATACTGTAAACATCTGCAACTCTTCACTGATTTCACCAATCAATCATCTCCGTCATATAGCCTTCTTACATGCCTCTATAATGACCATGTATTCTGCTTCTGTTGTAGATAAATCTACTGTATCTTACAAAGTAGCTTTCCAGCTGATAGCACAGCATTCAAGGGTAAACATATACTGTGTAAGTGCTCTCGTCTTATCAAGATCCCCTACATAGTCTGAATCCACATATCCAATGACTTCATCTAAATTTCTACCAAAATGCAAACAAATATTAGATGAGCCCCTCAAGTATCTGAAGATCCACTACTCTGCTTTCCAATGTTTCTTGACAGGATTTGTCATGTTGCTAACTGCACTAATTGCATGTGCCAAATCAAGTCTTGTACAAACCATAATATACATAAGCGAACCAAATGCATTGGAATAAGGAACCCAAGATATGTAATCAATGTCTTCATCTGACCGATGACACAAGTTAGATGGTAATTTAAAATGAGTAACCAAGAGAGTATCGACAGCGTTCACATTTACCATATTGAATCTTTCAAGCACCTTCTCAATGTACCCCTTCTGACTTAAATAAAACCTGCCAACCTTTCTATCCCTTAAGATTTCCATACCAAGAATCTTCTTTACTGCACCTAAATCCTTCATATCAAACTCCTCGTTGAGTTGAGACTTCACTTTTCTGACATCTTTTTTATCTTTGGCTGCTATGAGGATATCATCAACATATAATAACAAATATGTAGTCGATCCATTATCTTCCTTTCTAAAGTACACACTACTATCATAATTACATCTGAAGAAACTATGAGTAGTCATGAATGAATCAAACCTCGTATATCACTGCCGCGGTGATTGCTTAGTTTATATAAGGACGTCTTCAATAAGCGCACACAGTCTTCTTTCCCAGAGATTGTGAATCCCTCTGATTGTTGCATGTAGATGCTCTCCTCAAGTTCTCCATCATCTGTTCAAGCTCCAAGTCATTCTTAGCCACCACTCCAAGTAAAGCCTGGACGAAACTATGCTTTACAACTGATGAGAACACATCTGTAAAGTTAACACCTAAAATCTGACTGTAGCCTTTGCTACTAATCTAGTATTGTATCTAGCATCTTCAATCTCTGATGTACTTTCATTTCTTTTAAACACCCATTTGTAGCGAACAACTTTTTTACCTCTAGATAATTTCACTAAGTCTCAAATGTTATTTTTGCTCAATGACTCAATTATTGACCTATGGTTGATGTCTCGTTTTGATTATCACAAACAAATTGCGTTTATTTTTAACAAATTGATTTTGAGTGTCTATAGTAATTATTGCAAATCAATATAATTGAAGACACGAAGTTCAAGACCAAGAAATTTGCATACAACGTGGACATGGAAACAAAATTGATCAAACGAGGCTATGATGAATGATATTGCAAAACTCGAAAAAAGATGCCTCAACAAGAATTGAGATAAAAGTCGAAGTATCGTCAAACAATGCACGTCAAGATATTCAAGACAGAAAGCTTTAATCTTGTGTAATCGTATGTAAAGGTAAAACGTTTCAATACATGACAATGATTCGTGAAGAGCTCAAGTTTTGATTTCACAATCGAAAAATCATGACAAAACGTTTTATTCATAAAATATGTTTTCAAAGGTAAAAATCGAAACAAGCATTTTTAAATATGACAAATACTTTGAAAAATATTTTTAAATGTCCCTCAAGTACCTACATTTGATAAATATTAAAACGAGGACGTTCCGGGCCAAAACGGCTGATTTGGCTCAAACGGTCATATTTCAAACGGTCTGATTTTCTGACAAAAAATAACGGCTAGTTGACCGTCCAATATTTATCGGACGTCCGGTAAGGGTCGTCCGGTACTGCAGAGTTTTGATAGATTTTCATCTATAAATACCAATTTTCTTTGCACTCAATTTGAACAACTTTGGAGAGAAAATTGAGAGAGCAAATTATTGAAAATCTTTGAGCTTAATTGATTTTATATTCTATCTCATTTACGAAGAATTTCTTGATTGATCTAACTAGTTTTATCTATTTCATCAAGAATTCTATTTTGCAAAAAAACTTCTCAATCTCATCTATTTTCATATTCTTGATAAAAAATTTCTTTGCCAAGACTTATATTGAAGTGTAAATCTATCTTCATACTAAACTTGTTTTATTTGTTAAGAGAGATTATTGGTTAAAAACTTTGATACAACAATACAAACTATTTCATCATCTATCATTTATCAAAGTTTACAATATCAACACTTGAACTTTATCATTTACTATCTATTGAAGTGTTTGCCTTTTTCTCTTCTTGTTCTCAACTTTGAAATTTTTCATTCATTAAGAAGAGAAGATTTCAATTGTAAATTCTTTTTGAATTGTGGGACATGTTGAAGTCCCTTAAAGATCAGCATTGTAAAGGATTGGCGCGCCTTGTTGTAAGTCATCGTGTGGGTAATATTGAGGTCCCGTAAAGCTCAATAATGTGGGTCATGTTGAAGTCCCGAAAAACTCAATATTGTAAATGATCGGTACTTCTTGTTGTAAGTTACTATTATAGTAAAATTGGCATTGCTCGTGACGAAGATATTGGTAACATGGGACGTAGATCATTGAATTGGATCGAACCTCCATAATATATCGTTTGCGCTCTCTATCCCTTTTACCACTTTTATATTTGTGCTTATTATTTGAATTAATTTATTTAGTCTTTACTTGCTTGAATTTAGATTAATTATTCGAAAAAGTTTTAATAACCAATTCACCACCCTCTTGGTTAGTTATTCTTGGGCTAACATCAATCTCATCATGCATAACAATCATCTATCTACTAGAATCATTGTAACTGACTGTCTCTGAATATGTAGCAGGCTCCTTAATGGAATCAATATTTTCAGCCACACTTAATGCATAAGCTACTAAATCTGCTTCTCCATACTTTTGTGGAGGTCTAATCTGTCTGCGAGGTATACCCTTAGCTATTGATTACTGTGGTGTTGATAGTTAGGCAAAGTAGACAAGATATTACCGCCTGTCAACCTCGAACTGCACTTATTTGTAATAGACTGTTTTGCAACCCCTGATTGTTCATCTGAACAAATTTCCAACTCCAACGAAGTTGAATGATTATGCTCCTCAATTTTATCAGAATCCCCAAGAGGGGAACCACGAACCATAGCAAGTTTATCAAATACTACATCCCTACTAACAACCACATTTCTTGTCTCAGGACACCACAATTTATACATCTTCACACCTGATTTATACCCAAAAAAGATGCATTTTCTAGATTTAGGCTCTAATTCCCATTATTCACATGAGTATAAGCAAGATATTGAAAAATCCTCAAATAAGAATAACAAATAGGTTTACCAAACCATACATCTTCTGGTGTCTTTTTATCAACGGTGGCTGATGGTAAGCGATTAATTAGAAAACAAGCAGTAGTAGTAGTTTCAGCCCAAAAAGTTTTAGGCATTCCAGAATTTGAAAGCATACAACAAACCTCAAAGTTCTATTCATATGTTCTGCTACACCATTCCGTTGAGGAGTTCCAGGAACTATCAAGTGTCTCAAGATACCTTCAGCCATACAAAAGTTATTGAATTTATCTAAACAAAACTCCAACTTATTATCTGTGTGTAGATGTTTCATCTGCTTTCCATTATGCTTTTCTACTAATATTTTCCACTCTTTGAAGGTCCCAAACATATCAATCTTCTGTTTCAAGAAGGATACCTAAACTTTTCTGGAAAAATCATCAGTCACCGCCATGCTATTCTCACTCATATGTCCAAGCGGCATATGCTAAAGTTTTGTAATATCATCATCTGTTAAAGAAGAAGTGGAAACTGATGCATTCCCAATTACTATGGAACCAAACAAAATGTACAATTGTGTAGAGCTTTTATGTCCCTTTATGACAACAAAAGCACCCCGGTTCACTTTCAAAACTCCACCTTCACCAGCTATCTATAACCTTTTAAGTGAAGTGAACTCAAACATATGAAATTCCGCTTCAATTCTGAAACATGCATTACATCTGTAAGTGTTCTGATAGCCCCCATCAAACATTTTGATTATGACTGTACCAATTCTGACAATTTTGCAAGGAGTGTTGTTTCCCATAATAACTGCACCTTTTGAAACTCTTTCATAAGTTGAAAACCAATCCCTATTGGGACACATATGAAAAATGCAAACCGAGTCAAGAACACATTCCTCATATGGTTTGGAATCCATGCTAGAATTTACAAGAAGCTTTCCTTCACTTTGCCCATTTTCTACAACATCAGCCTCCACTGTATTAACATGTTGCTTCCCTTTCTTAGTAGCACCATCAACTTTATTTCTGTTCTTCAAGGCATAGCAATCAGTTCCAATATGACCCTTATTCTTACAATAGTGACATGTTTTCTCGGCATGTCTAGATTTTGATCCGCCTCTCATATTTTTGCCAAGATTCCTATCTTGATTTCTCCCACACACAACCAAGACTTCAACATGATTCCCAGATCCACCCGCAAGATGCCCCATCTTCTCATTAGATAGTAAAGCATCATAAACCTCTTCCACGGTGAGAATATCCCGACTATAGAGAATAGTATCTCTAAAAGTCATATATGATGGCGGCAGAGAACACAACAATATCAACGCCAAGTCCTCTCATACTTAACTTCCAATATCTCCAAATCGGCCACAATTTCTTTGAATATAATTAAGTCATCATCCAATGACGCACTTTCAGACATCCGGTGAGAATACAAGCATCATTTCAAGTGAAGCTTGCAGTCAAGCTCTTTGTCAAGCAAAGTTGCTTCAACTTCAACCACAATGCAGCGGCACTTTTCTCCTTTAGAACATTCTGAAGAATTTAATTTGAAAGATGTAGATGAATTTGAGATTGGACTTTCCAATCCCTACGCTATTTTTCATCATGTGTCCAGGTAGCAGGTGTTTTATCAAAGTCAAGCAAGACTTCCTCCAAATTCATCTTCGCTAGAACCTCTCGCATCTTCATTTGCCATAAGGTAAAACTCGTGTTTCTATCCAACAACGGGATATCATACTTCATTGTCGTCATGTGGAACAATCAACCTCGCTCTGATACCACTTGTTATATAACAATAAGATACCAGAATTTATCTGATATCACTTGTTATGAATTGGATCGCAAGATAATGACGATAATGAAATAAATAAGAAGAAAATAAACACCAAGATTAACGTAGAAACCCAATATGGGGGAAAAAAAACAAAGGGTAGAGGAGGAGAAATCCACTATAATCAATAATAATTGTGTTTACATGATCTTAATGTATTCAATTGAAATATAAAGCTTTCAAAATGGATCTGGGCTAGATAAGCGGTGACTTTTTCTCCGGTCCATAATTTTGATCTATTCAAGAATACTCCAATATTCACTAGAATTTGGGTCAAATGACAACACGAGGAATCGAGGTTGTGGAGAATTAGAGAAGTCAGTGTCGTGATATCCCAAGTTCCAAATCACAAATTGTTACCTTCTCTATACATGCATATAATTAAGGAGAGCCTAGTATACACATCACATGTCCAATCTATGTTGCGACACTTCAAAACTGAAATTTATGAATATCTCGTTACATTCTTATTTTAATATTTTAAAAAAAATATTTTATTTTATAATTGCTAAATTTTAGATTTTTATTTTATTTTTGTTGAAGTGGTAAAATTAGTTTTAGGAGTTATAATCATTTTTTTTTTTTTGCCAATTATTTCATATCTATTTAAAGAGTGCCATATTAATGGATAATATATGGTCTGTATTTGGGAGTTTATTGGTAGCTAAAAATTCCAAAAAATAAAATAAAATAAAATGATTGTAACCATTTACATAATGTTTTATATAGATTGATGAAATTTTGACTGAATCAAATTTCATCGCATCATCTATTAGTAAACAAATCTATAAGTTATTATGTGCGTGTCGCAAAATTGAAAATTCAGTGGGATTCCTTGAATAAACATAATTTTCTTCTCCTCTTATTATTATTATTTTTTTTAAGTACGAACAATTTGCCTTTCTAACGCATCATCAAAAGTAAATGGATCATTTCTAAGAATGACAAACCCTATCTGGACCTATTGTCGTGATAAGGAGATTTCTTACTCATTTGGTGATCCAAGTCTATAGCCTATCTGACAAAAAAAGCAGTTGGTCCAACAGTCATTGTGAAGACTAAAGATTTACGCCGATTAAATATAAAATATTAATTTACCTGTAAAAATTTGAACAATCCTGCTTAACAACGTTTATCATTTAAAATGAAATCTTAAGTCTTTATATAATATCAGAGACATTAAGTTGAGCAATACTCTTCATTTAAAGTTCAAATGAACACTCGAATTTGAAAGTTGGTTTATTTCAAACAAGCTACCATCTCGCGAAAAATGTCAAAGGTAATGCCCCACATCAATTATGGATGAAACTATTAAATAAAACATAAAGATTTGAACTACTAAACATTAATTTTAAAGTTACTACTAAACTATCTTATAACCTCTTCAATTTAGGATGTTGCACAGCCTCCTCTCCATAGTTCTAATTTGTATTTATTTTCACCAAAATATGAATAATATCGACGAGAATGATCAATTTCTTGTTCACGTAAGAAAACAGTTAAAATTAATTCGTTCATTATAAAAATTGAGTAATGTTAATTGGCGTAGCTGGTTCTATAACATCATACTAAATAGCACTAAACGGTTTTGAATAAAAAGTCTACATAATTTAGCATACATTACATAATGTCACTGAGATGAGTTGTAACTTCAATATTGTTAGATAACGTTATTCATAACAATTAGAATCATATATTTCCAACTTCAGTGCGCATTTTTGTGGGTGCATGTTTGTAAACTGTTAAAAACATCAATCATGTTACATGTACACTCCTTTACATTAAATTTGACACTCTTCCATATGACATTCATCGTATCCCTTAATTTTTACAACACCCTATCACATCACTGATTAGATTTTGACACATAAGAAGAATCATCCAGAAGAATCACATCCCCACCCCGCTTGTCTCCATTCCTTGTTTCGAGCCATGAATTATGTCTTTTGCACATAAATAATTATTATCCATATTTTATAATCTCACATGTAATTAATTATGAGTACTTGATATCTGCTCAAACAAACAAATATATAACAAGATAATATTGATGTTGTCAAATGTATAGGTAGCGTGTTTCCTTTACAATACTTTGCATGTGTTGCATATACGGTAACTGTTGCATATACGATATCCAGTACTGAAACACTTGTCTAACCTATAAACTCTCAACACTCGTGACATCCATGTAAACTTACGAGTCATTCTATTATCCACTAGTATTTCTTGATTAATCACAAATACATAATAAATTCGTGTGCATAGTTTTGTAAAGGAAATGCTACATATTATGAATTCACTACTGTACTAGTGAATTAGACTATGAGTTAGGAAATTAAGACTATGCAGAGAAACTAGCCTTTATCTGTTTATAAATAGATAAAAATGAGTGATAAATAAATGAATATTAAACTATTGTAAACTATATGAAATTGGAGACGAGATAAGGTAATTTTGGTAAATTAAAAAATGAAGGAGTGGTCTTTAAAATTTTGAATTTTAAAATAAATAAAATTGGATATGATCCTTCCATAAGGTTGGTCATTGTAATTTGTAAATAAATCGAAATTTAAGTTTTGAAACGTTTAGATTTAGCCATTGTTTGACATTCATTTTTTTCTCATTCTCTTTCTCATTTTTTTCTATTTCTTTATTTCAACCACACATTCTATCAATAAAATAATATTACACATAAATCCAAAAAAAATTCTTACTTTTTAACCACACATTCTTCTATCAATCACTATTCTAAATCAAATTCTTACCCAGAATGGGTGTCAAACAAGAGTTTAATAAACTAATATCAAATTACTCAAAACGTTATAGTTCGGGACTAATTATGAAAGTTTCCTAAATTATATTCCTGGAACTTGGAAGAGTTTGAGAGTGCACAAGGAAGACAAAAATGGCAGCTCCAGGAAAATGCTTTCTCGTCTCTGGCCCTCCTGTATGTCTGTACACACACACAAATGCACACTTTCATATTCATTGATTGTGAAGGCGAATCACCCGTGCATTTTTTTTGCAGGGAGTGGGCAAAACAACTTTGATAATCCAAGTGCTGGAGAGCCTCAAGCAATCTAATCCCAGCTTAAAAGTCCAAGGCTTCTACACTCGTATGGACGCACCTTCTTCCTCTAGTACATATTGAGTCGGAGAATGTAAATTTTCTATTTAATCGAATTGAATTGAATTTGATAGGCGAGGTGAGAGAAGGTGCAGAAAGGATAGGATTTGAAGTTGTTACTCTCGATGGTCGTAAAGGTCTTCTTTCTTCCACCAAAATTTCTAGGTAGTTTTCTTGTTCTGCTGCCCCAACCTCTTTATTTCAAAAGTTCTTTAACATTTTATTTTTATTTATCTTCGCACTAATGGATTTCTATGAGGTTTAATGAATTTTATATATAATTAATTAATATAGATGACTGGTTTCCTGGGATTTGGGAAGCTTCTTTATTTCTCAAGCTGGGTAGAAGGGTTTTTAGGTTGGAATTCACATAATGCGTGTCAAATTTTACTCTAAGTGCACTTTATCCTATTATTTTGCTACCAGTGATCCTGTAGTTCGCTTAATGCTTCTTGTTGAAATAAATGTTAGTTGAGAATCAGAACATGACTAGAGTTGAAATTTCTTTTTAGTATTTATCTGACTTAAATTGATGTTGGTATAACCTTGAAAAATGACCTTTGATTGGAGGAACTCTGTATTTTTTCTTTTTCCCTTTTCTTTTCCTTGTTTGTCAAAAGGATTCATAAACCCTCACACTGTGAATACTTGAAGATTTATCAAGGTAGATATATGATCTCTCTGTTACTTAATGTCTTTCTTTTAAGAAATTCATTTAAAAAGGATCAAGTTTGAGAGAGAAATGAAAAACAGCACAAATTACTAATTATATGTAGAATGACCTCTTTTTAGTTGATATTTTTAGAACACCTTCATTTATCTTCTTTCTCATCCATACCCACCCTCTTCTTCCTCACTCATCCTTCGCCCTGCTATCCTAGCCCCACCTTGCGTCTGTGTTCCAGTTCCCCTTCCTCTCCCATGTCTACCCACTTTTTCCTCCTTGATCTCTCCATTTCTCCCACTTGAGAGCTCAGTAGACTCTCGAGCTCTCAATAGGGGAAAGGAGAGAGAGGTAGGAAGGGAAAAGGGTAGAAATGGAGATATGAAAGGGGAGGTATCGAGAGTGCAAGGGGTGGGGAATGAGAGTAGGGGTGAGTAAGAGTGATGATGTGGTGAAGGTCATTCTTAAAAAAAGGTAGATCCACAGAAAAAGGAGTTTTAGACAAACAAATTTAACTGTGGACATTTTTCACATTGACCATGATGAGAGTGAGCTATTTTGAAATTTTTTCCTTTTTTGTTACTTTACAGTTTATAGTTATATGTATATTATAGGAGAAACGAAATTTGACTTCAGCAGTTTGTAGCTCAAGGCTTAAATGATATAGTAGCTGCAACAAGAATAAAAAGAAAAATCCGGTCAAGAGAGAAAAGGGATGAAATAAGAGCAGTGGGGAAATCCTGATTCACAATAATTACCCCAAAGATCGAAGATGTATCAGCAAATTCTTTTCCTTATGGATTTAGGGTTCTTTATATTTCCATTTTCTCGAATATTTTAATAAATTAAATTTTTGTCCAAATTCTACATTTTAAAATTTATGAAGTGGTGCTTGTTGCGTTTTTATAGTGTTGAGGCTATGTTCCTGATGCATTCTGCAAATTATAGAATTAAAAAAAAAAAAAAATTCCAAGAGATGTCGGGTATCCCAATGCTCCACTACATAAGAAGTGTGGTTTTTGATGAATATGCTAATATCTGCTAGGCGTTATTTTTTTTTTAATCTTTATTGGTGTGAACATATGCAATCTAGGCAGCCATTACTATGATATATTCCTCTCCTTTGAATGGAACACTTTATTTCTTGTCTGTAAAGTCAGTGGCAGAGGCAGAAGGTGAGGTTTCACAATTCATTGGCTGTCTAGAATACTCTAACTTGCAATACAACATGACGTGGAGCTTAAATTAAGATAAAAATAGTTTGCAAGGGGATGGAGTCTGGGTGGTTTGAAATTTTACCCTGCTTAGCTTGCAGACTGCTCCAGTTTAATAACAAAGTACTTTGTTATTCTTGTTTTTAGTCCTTTGATCTAGTTGACATTTTTTGCAACTTTGGTTACATTTTCTTCTCCAACGGCAGCCCGGAGTCTCATAGGTGGCCCACAGTGGGGAGGTACAGAGTTGACATTGCATCGTTTGAGTCATTAGCATTACCTGAATTACAGGTGGGTTAAGTCAATACAGTATATATAATCCATATGTGAGCTTAGAGTGAACTTTCTGGATGAATGGGTGTAACTTTATGGTTATTGAATAAAAGTATTTGAGTGGTTTTCTAGTGACTCAGGCTACATGGTCCCTTTACCAGGTTAAGGAAGACACCGATCTGTTTATAATTGATGAAGTTGGTAAGATGGAGCTGTTCAGTTCATCATTCTTCCCTGCCGTATTAAGAGTGCTTGAATCAAATATCCCACTATTGGCTTCTGTGCCCATCCCAAAGTCAGGCAGAGATTTACCTGGAGGTGTGTTCTACAGACTTCTATAAGCTGCAATTTTTATTTTTAACTTTTAGCCAGTATAGTGTATGACATGTATCCATCAAGACCCAATTTAAAAAACCATTACTTTTTTTTGATTGGTAAAAAATAAATTAAAAAAATCCATTATTTATATAATGTAAGGAGTAAGATCAACTAATTCTGGCTCAAAAGCTCTTCCATACAAACTACTGAAGTTTTTGCTGGACTATTATTGTGCAAAACTCAAAATTGAGTTAAAAGCGTGTTATGCGTCAACTAACGCAGTTTGATTGGGCTCCATTTCTTTATAGCTCAGTTTGAAGTTTTTATTGAAAGATGACTCTGAATTCAGTTTGAATTGTGGCAGATACCACTATGCTTATGATGATCTAGTAGCACGAAATTCATAAACGTTTTCTTTTTACAAAATTTAAATTAATTTGCATTTACATAATATTATTTGCTTGTTTCCGAATTTTCTGACTACTTCTCTTGTAACATTATTTTTATGACTGAATTTATATATACTTGCTATCATATATATGTGACTCAAAAACTTCATTATGAATGCAACTTCGATTCTGTCATTGTGCAGTTGCAAGGTTGAAAAACCATCCAGGAGCTGCCCTTTACACATTGAACACAAGTAACAGGGATACTATGAAGGAGCAAATTTATTCCCATTTGATACAACTACTACAAAATCGTTAGATCTTGTTAAAGTATGAGAGGCGAGCTTAAGCTGTCGAATCCCTTTGGGGAACATTTTGTTTTATTAGATATAGTGACTTCTTTCCAATGAAATGCAGTGATATGTTGGGATATTTGGTTTAGTTGTGTCGTGTTTTCCATAAGATGTGCAATTTTACTTATTCAGTTTGGTTTTTAACTGACAGGCTAAAATCAAGTGTTCACATTTTACTAGCTTCAGATAGCAAGTGAATGACCTTTTATCCTATTGTAATCGTATGTTTATATAAAATCTTACAAATTATTGTCAATTTACATTACAAACTAAGAGATGGAAAAGAAGAAGAGTAGAAACTCTTGTAGTTAAGCAAGTTCAACTAGGGCTGTAAGCAAAAACCGCCAAACCGGAAAATCGAATCGAAACCGCAATTTCGAAACCAGCGGTTTCGTGCCACGTGGACCCGTCAACGAAAT
>OU503038.1:23941829-23952095 GCA_912172775.2 Fraxinus pennsylvanica
AAAACCAAACAAGCACTATTCTTATATATACATATATAGACTTTTCTCTTGTTCCTCTTTAATATTTCAAACAAATTTAAAGAAAGAAAAAAACTAATAAAATAAATAAATTTTATAATTTTTAAAATGTATTTTATTTAATTGAAAAAATAATTAAATAACTATTAAAAATAAAGGAAATTGCATATATATTGATTTTAGCATATGTTTTTATTTAAATGGGAAGAGTCTCCCATTTTTGACACAAGAATAAAACCAACGGTTCAAAAGAGTTGGACATTCTTCTTAGCCATCGTTTCAAGTAAACAACATTATTATTTCAGCCTTGTCAAGTAGCAAAACTTGACACTTACATCAACTTAATTATTTTTCTAAAGTCAATTTTGAGTTCTATTTAAATTATTATATTATATTTATTTCACTAAAGTCAGAAGACGAATAGTATTAAAAAATATTTCATTTGTCCCCACTGTGACGCCAAAACTTGCCAACGACAGACGTATAATGCAATTATAGCTAGGTATGTGTTATTTGGAAAAATAAACACTAAGTTTTTGGCATATTATTTAACTTTGCATCTTCATACTTCACTTTTATGCCACGTGGTAGAATGCTGGCTTTATATATACCTTGTCATCTAGACTCTTCTTTTGTATGCTCATTATTTATATTAAATGAAGTAGTAAATACCTTAATTATAAAACTTACATAACAAACTTTTCAGAATTCGAGCATAAAAAGTTGTTAATGTTGCTACCAAAATTCGTACGATGGAGATAGATATACGTCAGTCCCTTAAAGGTTGACATGTGCAATGACATGAGCACTCCTTGTACTCATGTCGGGATTTTGCGAATATGTGTGTTGATGGTGCACAGTTCGAATTTCGGAGCAAGGAAAATGTAGGTTTTAATTTGTGGGAATGATGCTTCAATTTGGCCGGCATCAAAATGTTACAGATTGGCAAGGCATGGGCTGATCTAGCTTGCTGTTCGTGGGCTTTAATCCAAAAATTCGGGTGTCCAAATTAGGCACATATTTAACACATGCTGGGTAGTTTTCGTTGTTCATACAAGTGGAAAGTATGGACAGTTGCTAGGAATCAGTTTCCAGCAGTTCTAATCCTCTGGGTTGGTTTATCCATTTTGCAGTTAAGGGTGTTAACTACATACGAATTTTGGTCTATATATTGGGAAGGCTGGACTGACGAGACACAGAGTGTGTTGTGTTCCTTTAGTGTTCCTTCATTTTCTTGTGTTATTATGGAATAATAAACGAGTTGTGTTTTACCCGTAAATCGGTGTGTTCATTTACATTGCTGTCTTTATTTTCCTTGTGTGCATTGTGCAAATTCGTGGGTTAACTATGAAAATTTGGCTAAGTATTTTACCAAGAATTCGTTCCTGTGATAATTGGTATCACAGCTCCCAAGTTGCAGTTACTGGGTTTCGTTTGCAGACATGTCTGCAAGTCAGAATCTTAAGGATCAGTTTCGTTGCACAAATCCATGCACTTAATGATGTGCACATAGAATTGAGGGCTTAGTTCTAAGAGTTTGCCAGCGGGGTAGATGAAAGGTAATCTTCGTTCGTGAAAGATCTATTGGATCTTGCTGATAACATAAAAGCTCGGTTTGATGCCCTTGAGAGTGAAATTTTCTTGCTGAAATTGGCCTTAAACAGTACTACTGTGTGGGATGTAGTGGGTACTTCAAAAATTCATGTCCCTGAACTAAAATAGTTCAATGGTGCTCGTAATGTCAAATAGTTGGAGAACTTCATGTGGGATATGAAGCACTACTTCAAAGCTGTTCGTATTTCAGAAGACGAGCAGGAACAGGTAAATATTACTTTAATGTATCTCTCGGGGGATGCAAAGTTGTGGTGGTGAACTCGGGTGAAGGATGACGAAGCTACAGGACGTTTACCGGTTGTTATGTGAGAAATGTTGTAGAATGAATTGAAGGATCAATTCCTACCGTCCAATACGGCTTGGGTTGCAAAGAAATCTCTTAAAAAGTTAAGGCAGTCGGGTAGTGTTCAGGAATACGTGAAAGAATTCAGTAGTCTCATGCTCGATATCCAGAATATGTCCGATGAGGATAAGCTTTTCAACTTTATGTCGGGATTACAAAGTTGGGCACATGTAGAATTGCGAAGGTAATGAGTGAAGGACCTTCGGCAATGGCTGCAGCAAATTGTCTTGTTGACTACAAAATGGGGAGTAACTCTTCTGTTCAGAGAAAGAACAATAAGAAGAGGGCTGGCACATCGAAAGATTGGAAGAAATGGGATAAGAAGAAAAAAATTGAGGGCCCTAAATCTAAAGATGGTGATCAGTCCCAACTCAAGTCAAAGAATTTCAGTGGACGCTTCATTTGCAACGACCCCATCGTGCAAAGGACTGTCCAAATAGGAATAAATTGAATGTCTTAAAGTTGGAAGGCAGTGATAATAACTCGGAGGATGCTCATCTAGAGTTAATCCGTTACAACTCGTGAATGCCATCACTACACTGCAGCGTGATTGATGTATGTTCGGGTTACTGTTGATGGGAAAGAAGTGTTGGCAATGGGAAGGAATAATTGGTTCAAGAATTTTATGCTACATTTACTTTCGACTTTATTTAATTTAAATTACTATATGATTAGATTCAAATCGAAAAATATATAATCCTTATACATAAGTATTATATATTTTGAATATGAGATTTTATTGAATATTAAACAAGTGGGGGATCGATGAAATTGTTGTTCAAAAATCAATAAAAAGCGTGTGAAACAAAAAGTGAAATTGAGGGCCAAAAAGAGACATGCGGTCGCATGTTGGCTTGTACGCCCTGCCACTGAACAACCTATGTGGCCGCATATGTTTATTCTATGCAGTTGCTTAAAGTTAAAAACAAGTTGCTGACTGATTTTTAAAACTGAAATTTGGTGTCTTTTTGGATGAAAATTTGTCACTCTTTGTCATATTTTGGCACTGTTTCATGTAGTACTGATTAAGGTCTATAAATAAGTGATTAATAATCAATACAAATATATAAAAATTACTTGAGATCAAATTCCTTTCCATGAGAAAGATCAAAACCTTTTTTCCTTCATATTCAAATTTTGTTTTGTGTTTTTTAAGTTTTGTTAGAAAATACTAAGTGTTTAGTTGTTTTTCTATTACAAGGTTTGATTAATCCTTCAAACTATTTGCCTATATCCCTTTAAACATCAAATTCAATACGAGAGTGGACAAATATCGTTTGAAGATAACGATATTCGTGTTTAAACCTTCATTTTATTTCGATGTTCTTGTTTTTGTTCTTCATTTCTTCATCCCCTTTGCGTGGAAACATTTTTTCCAACAATGAGGAGGACCAAGAAAAAGGATTTGATCTCCAGTTTGACTGCAAAATAATTTTTAGCAAATATAACATAGTTATGTTAATAATTTTTAAGTGAAAACTAGTTGTTATGATTTTAAAAATTAGAAAGAAAGCTACTCCTTTTCTTGCTCATGAAATTTAGGTATTATAAGCTTTTGTTTTCTATTTTTATATATTAGAAAAATAAAAATAGTGCTTGAATGGAGCAAAAACAATTGGATATTTGAAATATAAATTAAATCAAATTGCCAATAGAGAGGGTGGTAAATCTCTAAGGCATTGTTTGATAGGTATTATTTTCCTTGTAAGTTTGAAAAGGAATTCCATTTTCCTCAAAAAATGGTGTTTGATGGACAAAATTATACCACCCAAATATTTTCCCACCCTAGACCCACGCGCCCCCTTTTCCTTGAAATGGATGAAATGATTTTTCCACCTTTTTGGTGGGAAAACTGTTTTCCAGGTTCTGATCTCTTTTTTTTTCATTTTTTTTTTTACAATGGAAACAAATTTCATAATCAATTGTAAAAAAAATTTCATTTTCATGGACAATTTTCATATAAAACAAAGTCAAACGAACACTAAACTTTGATAAAAAAATTGATTTTTTAGGAAACAATTTTTTCTTTCTTTTTTACTTTTTTGCAATGAAAACAAATTTAGCATAACGAATTTACGATCAATAAACTCATTTTATGCAATTCTTGTTGAATGATTCTCTACTTTTCACCATTTAAACAAAAATCCAAATTAAAACAAAATAAAGTCTAGAAAATCTATCTGTTTTAATAAAACTCATACTAGACATAAAATAATAAACGATTAATTAATTAAAAATAAATAAAAACATAACAGTTAAATTAAATTTGTTCGTTGGCATAAGAGATATACCTTAAAGTAATACCTAAGATGATGGAACATTGGAATATTGTCACATTTCAGTATGAATGTGGATCTAGGAATATAAAAGGACAGTCATTGTGAAAAGAATTGAATCCAGCTCTTATGCAAAGGCTTCGATCGACAGTGACATGAAATTATTGAGTATGGAATCCTTTATAATCATGTGCTACACAGCATGCTATTTGACACATATCATGTAATGACAACGACATTTACAAGCAGGGATATAATAATAAATTAGATTTTAATTTCTTCATCTTAGTTTTTTAATAGTGTCTGCTACCATTAAAAAAAATTCCAATTGACTTAGTATTGAATAAAAGATTTATGGTTTCAAAATTACCAAAGTATGAATCTTAGGAATTATCACTGCTTAATGGCTAATTAATAGAGTAATGTTATTTAGCCAATTGGGGTTGCAACACGCTTCAAGTGGCATTGATGTGACGTTAAATGATTCATTTAGCATATCGACATCTAAATTGAAATTGCAACCTCCAATAGAGCGTGTAGTATTGCGCATTGTTCTAATTAATAAGTATTGGTCAGAAACATGTGATGAAGTAAATAAATTAAGAGTAATTGCCCCGAACTCGCCCCGGCCCGTCTCAGGTGTGGCGTGGCGAGCGTGGCGTGGCGTGGCGGGGCGGGGTGGGACAGGGGTGCCTCGCCCGAACCCGCCCCATTGCCATCTCAAGTAATAAATATTAATTAATTAATACAGAAAAAGTCAAAAAGACAACTATGAAACAATAAATAATGACAATAATCAGAGAAAGCTAACGTTGGCACTTTGCTGGCTAAGTAGTGTCGTGCATATGCAACCAAACCATGCACGTATGTCATGGAAATAACACCCAGAAAAGGAGGATCAGGATTAACGAACAAATATTCAAAAAAAAAAAAATCTCTGAAAATAATTTATATGCATCTTTCCTTTTTCCTTGTAATCACGAAAGACGAGAAAGAGATCATAAATAACAGGAAGCTGGGATCAAAAGAATGTAAATTCATGTAAGATTTTGCTACAGTAAGCAAAAGATGCAAACTGCGTAAAGAGCATAGAGAAAGAAAGAAATAGGAATAAGAAACGGTGGCGAGAATTGAGAAAAATGAACCTGAATCGAGATTGAGAAAGAGAGCGCAGTTCAATCAACTCCGTCTTAATTTTTACATACAATCTCTGTATATAGAAATTGTAGTTTCAGATTATATATATATGATATGCTTTTGAAATTACAGACATAAATAGGGAGGTGTAAGTGCTGAGTCAGCATTCGAGTTCAATTCGGTTCACAACTCAGCTCTGATATCACCTCCCCAAAAACGAGACAAATTTGGAAGAATTGTATGTCTGTTTGGGTTTGGTTGGGATTTTTGCACGTGGTCAAAAATTATTGGCACGTCAACCCACCACAAAAAAATTTAAAATACTTCTAACTAAACCTCAAAGGTCCGTTTGGACATCAAAATATGTCTTATTCAAAGTTTTAAGTGGCGAATTATAATTGTATATCCTCATCAAGCTTCTCATTTTGCTTGAATGGGGAGGTACTAGGGAGAGGCTTCGACAAGGACATTCACTTTCGCCTCATTTATTTCTCTCTTGCACTAAAGTGTTAGCTGACGCTCGACTCACCCCATCCATGCAAGCCACTCGACGGCTCGTCCAGGATTTGGGAAGCAAAAATAATTGTTTTTTATATAGAAAAACTAAAAAAATGCGTGAGCCCACCTATGGGCATAACGAGACTCATTTTCTTCAATCTAGTCAGTATGTGCTCAACTTACCCCAAAATGAGCACATCTTGGCTCGATTGGTGATCAGAGCCCTCCTTAACACTTCTATAGCCCGCCCGTACCCAAAACTAAAATAAAATACGGAAATAGGACAAGTACTTTTGGCCAGATTCATCATAGCCACAAATTTTAAGGATATGGTTAGTATATTCTAGTTATTCGAATAAATCAAAAACCAACATAAAATGGATGTTGCTTTTCTTTCCGAGTCTCTTTATTTTGTGAAGCACCAACCAAACAGTACTTGAGATGTGTAGGTATTAATTAGAGCCGTGAAAGTTGAAAGCTAGTGTCCAACTTGTACAGGTTAACTTATTATACCAAATAATTATATTAGGATTACCTATTCCAACAAGTCGATAATGATAAGAATACAAGATCGATTTAGTCACAACTTGGGGTTATACATTGAATTTGGCGGCTTTGCCAACTATTACTCTGAATCATTCAATCAAACTTTGCTATTTTTTTTTTTAAATGCAATTCATTAAACATCAAAGTGGCAAGAAACGGATACAAGGAGGAGTTACCTCCAACACAATTCTCTCCTCAGAAAGTTTAAGTGCTTCCAATGCTAAAGCGTAATCTACCACAAAGCCATCCAACCAAGGCACAAAAATCAGATGGAAAAACCAAACAAGCACTATTCTTATATATACATATATAGACTTTTCTCTTGTTCCTCTTTAATATTTCAAACAAATTTAAAGAAAGAAAAAAACTAATAAAATAAATAAATTTTATAATTTTTAAAATGTATTTTATTTAATTGAAAAAATAATTAAATAACTATTAAAAATAAAGGAAATTGCATATATATTGATTTTAGCATATGTTTTTATTTAAATGGGAAGAGTCTCCCATTTTTGACACAAGAATAAAACCAACGGTTCAAAAGAGTTGGACATTCTTCTTGGCCATCGTTTCAAGTAAACAACATTATTATTTCAGCCTTGTCAAGTAGCAAAACTTGACACTTACATCAACTTAATTATTTTTCTAAAGTCAATTTTGAGTTCTATTTAAATTATTATATTATATTTATTTCACTAAAGTCAGAAGACGAATAGTATTAAAAAAATATTTCATTTGTCCCCACTGTGACGCCAAAACTGCCAACGAGAGACGTATAATGCAATTATAGCTAGGTATGTGTTATTTGGAAAAATAAACATCAAGTTTTTGGCATATTATCAACTTTGCATCTTCATACTTCACTTTTATGCCACGTGGTAGAATGCTGGCTTTATATATACCTTGTCATCTAGACTCTTCTTTTGTATGCTCATTATTTATATTAAATGAAGTGGTAAATACCTTAATTATAAAACTTACATAACAAAATTTTCAGAATTCGAGCATAAAAAGTTGTTAATGTTGCTACCAAAATTCCTACGATGGAGATAGATATACGTCAGTCCCTTAAAGATTGACATGTGCAGTGACATGAGCACTCCTTGCACTCATGTCGGGATTTTGCGGATATGTGTGTTGATGGTGCACAGTTCGAATTTTGGAGCAAGGAAAATGTAGGTTTCAATTTGTGGGAATGATGCTTCAATTTGACCGGTGTCAAAATGTTACAGATTGGCAAGGCATGGACTAATCCAGCCTGCTGTTCGTGGGCTTTAATCCACAAATTCAGGTGTCCAAATTAGGCACATATTTAACACGTGCTGGGTAGTTTTCGTTGTTCATACAAGTGGAAAGTATGGACAGTTGCTAGGAATCAGTTTGTAGCAGTTCTAATCCTCTGGGTTGGTTTATCCATTTTGTAGTTAAGGGTGTTAACTACATACGAATTGTGGTCTATATATTGGGAAGGCTGGACTGACGAGACACAGAGTGTGTTGTGTTCCTTTAGTGTTCCTTCATTTTCTTGTGTTATTATGGAATAATAAACGAGTTGTGTTTTACCCGTAAATTGGTGTGTTCATTTACATTGCTGTCTTTATTTTCCTTGTGTGCATTGTGCAAATTCGTGGGTTAACTATGAAAATTTGGCTAAGTATTTTACCAAAAATTCGTTCCTGTGATAATTGGTATCACAGCTCCCAAGGTGCAGTTACTGGGTTTCGTTTGCAGACATGTCTGCAAGTCAAAATCTTAAGAATCAAGTTGCTGCGTTAGAGGATTTTGTTGGTGCTCCTATGTGCAACAGCGGAGTCAGTTTCGTTGCACAAATCCATGCACATAATGATGTGCACATAGAATTGAGGGCTTAGTTCGAAGAGTTTGCCAGCGGGGTAGATGAAAGGTAATCTTCATTCATGAAAGATCTGTTGGATCTTGCTGATAACATAAAAGCTCGGTTTGATACCTTTGAGAGTGAAATTTTCTTGCTGAAATCGGCCCTAAACAGTACTACTGTGCGGGATGTAGTGGGTACTTCAAAAATTCATGTCCCTGAACCAAAATAGTTCAATGGTGCTCGTAATGCCAAAGAGTCGGAGAACTTCCTGTGGGATATGAAGCGCTACTTCAAAGCTGCTCGTATTTCAGAAGACGAGCAGGAACAGGTAAATATCACTTTAATGTATCTCTCGGGGGATGCAAAGTTGTGGTGGTGAACTCGGGTGAAGGATAACGAAGCTACAGGACGTTTACCGATTGTTATGTGAGAAATGTTGTAGAATGAATTGAAGGATCAATTCCTACCGTCCAATACGACTTGGTTTGCAAAGGAATCTCTCAAAAAGTTAAGGCAGCCGGGTAGTGTTCGGGAATACGTGAAAGAATTCAGTAGTCTCATGCTCGATATCCAGAATATGTCCGATGAGGATAAGCTTTTCAACTTTATGTCAGGATTACAAAGTTGGGCACATGTAGAATTGCGAAGACAATAAGTGAAGGACCTTCGGCAATGGCTGCAGCAAATTGTCTTGTTGACTACAAAATGGGCAATAACTCTTCCGTTCAGAGAAAGAACAATAAGAAGAGGGCTGGCACATCGAAAGATTGGAAGAAATGGGATAAGAAGAAAAAAATTGAGGGCCCTAAATCTAAAGATGGTGATCAGTCCCAACTCAAATCAAAGAATTTCAGTGGACACTTCATTTGCAACTGTCCCATCGTGCAAAGGACTGTCCAAATAGGAATAAATTGAATGTCTTAAGGTTGGAAGGCAGTGATAATAACTCGGAGGATGCTCATCTAGAGTTAATACGTTACAACTCGTGAATGCCATCACTGCACTGCAGCGTGCTTGATGCATGTTCGGGTTACTGTTGATGGGAAAGAAGTGTTGGCAATGGGAAGGAATAATTGGTTCAAAAATTTTATGCTACATTTACTTTCAACTTTATTTAATTTGAATTACTATATGATTAGATTCAAATCAAAAAATATATAATCCTTATACATAAGTATTATATATTTTGAATATGAGATTTTATTGAATATTAAACAAGTGGGGGATCGATGAAATTGTTGTTCAAAAATCAATAAAAAGTGAAATTGAGGGCCAAAAAGAGACATGCGGTCGCATGTTGGCTTGTACGCCCTGCCACTGAACAACCTATGCGGCCGCATATGTTTATTCTATGCGGTTGCTTAGAGTTAAAAACAAGTTGTTGACTGATTTTTAAAACTGAAATTTGGTGTCTTTTTGGGGGTTAATTACCCCAATAGTCACTGAACTTTATCGAAAGTTTACACCAGGTCACTGAACTTTAAAAACTACGTGATTAGTCACTGAACTTTCGAAACTGCAACCCCAAAGGTCACTGAACTTTAAACATTACCCCATTCGTCACTGAACTTTGCAAAAGGTTTCCCAAATGGTCATTGAATTCAGTGACCATTTGGGAAACTTTTTGCAAAGTTCAGTGACCCCATAGAAATCTTTTGTAAAGTTCAGTGACGAATGGAGTAATTTTTGAAGTTCAATGACCTTTGGGGTTGCAATTTCAAAAGTTCAGTGACTAACCACGTAATTTTTAAAGTTCAGTGACATGGTGGAAACTTTCGATAAAGTTCAGTAACTATTGGGGTAATTAAACCCTCTTTTTGGATGAAAATTTGTCACTCTTTGTCATATTTTGGCACTGTTTCATGTAGTACCGATTAAGGTCTATAAATAAGTGATTAATAATCAATACAAATATATAAAAATTACTTGAGATCAAATTCCTTTCCACGAGAAAGATCAAAACCTCTTTTCGTTCATATTCAAATTTTGTTTTGTGT
>OU503038.1:23983008-24012711 GCA_912172775.2 Fraxinus pennsylvanica
CGAAGTGGTTATAGTCTTTTTCAGTGTCGGAGTCATCAAATTCGTCTCCATAATTGATGATTTAAGTAGAATACACAGGTGGTTTTTAACTAATTTATACATCAGACTGCTCACAAATAATCTATACTTCGGTTTCTCTAGGTTGTAGACAATTTTTTGGCAGTCTGAGTTGTTTTTGGTAAAGCAAATTTCTAGACACTTTTGGCATTGTTTCTGTGATGTCATAGAGATAGAATAGAACATTTTTTATTTACCAGTTTGTATAAAATATCTTTGGCTTCTTCATGGGTTTGTAATGAGTTCATTTTACTTTATTTATTCTTGGTTGGAACAGGGAAGTTTGACGTATTCTTAATTTTGTGTTTGCGTTCTTTTCTTAGGTTTTAAGAGATCCTGTTGGCGAATTAATGAATGTATCTTTACGACATGTCTCAAATTTCAACTGCAACGTGAAAGGTACCATCTGTTTTCCTAACGTTATAGTTAAGTTTATTGATCAGTAATTAATGATCCTTGTCAATTCTTCAGGTTATGTGCCAGCAAGCAGAATCCACAGGACAATGAAAATGAAGAAGAGAAGCTGCACAAAACTGAAGTTATGCTCAGAATTGCAGGAGAATATATTGAACAGAAAAGTTTATAACATTAGACTCAGTAAGGGTGTTGGAAAAAATTTGACACGGTGGTTAATTTGTTGACAGTAAATTTGTAATCTCCAAAACCAGACTGAGTAACATGTATGTAAAAATATGCATATTACTAATATCATTTTCCTCCAAAATTTCCGCAAATATTCTTCGATATTGTTCTATTTGCTAGCTATGTAGTCTTTCATATTCAAAGATTATGAACTGTGTTAAATGATTTCTTTATGACAATCATATTGCTTTATAGACTTGCCCATATCCACCTTATCCAAGCTTGTTGTCGACAGAAAAGTTATTGGTGGCTTTTGAAATTGTAGATGTGCAGAAAAATGGCAGCTCATATTCTTGGTTTTGACTTTCAGTACGAATTCCTGAAACATGAGTAATATAAGCATGTAATTTATCAAAGAAAAGTTGGAAAGTGAAAGTATTCAAGACCTAGAATCAGAAGAACAGAGACAGAGAAAAAGGAAAAAATAAATAAATAATATNAATCAGAAGAACAGAGACAGAGAAAAAGGAAAAAATAAATAAATAAAATAATATAATTGGAATAGTTTAGTGTACATAGAAATTAGAATAATCTATAAATATCTTTATTTTTCTCAATCTCACGAACAAGATCCAATAATAACATTAGTTAATCGAACAAAAGGGGCACAAATTACTCACCTCCTCTTCTCCATTTTCCGCAATTTTTCTTCCTTTTTCGGTAATATAGAAAAAAACTCAAATATAGTGTAGAATTGAGTTAAGTTTATTGCAATACATTTTTTTTCCCGTCAAGTATGTTGGTGTTACTGATTGGATGGGGGCAAGGGTACATATGTAGTGAGAGGATTACTCCTTAAAAAAGAAGATGAAGGGAAAGGTTTTGGCGTTGCACAGTTTCTATTTGTTTCTTAAACTTCAAGTAGAAACTAAAATACTAACCCGAGCATTTTCCTTCCACGGGCTTGATGCTTTGTACACCATTAATTGTAGCTTAGATCGAGCGTAATTTTGGAACAATTGCGTTTTTTTCTTATCTATCCTTGCAGTGCATCCCGCTTTACATATAACGAAGGAATTCGTTTCAATAGGCTCAATGATAAAGGGGTATTTGATTCAATCTCCTTTTCTAATTCATCTATTGAATCAGGTTATGAATTCAAGGAAAATAATATATTTTCATGTGTGATTTTGATTGTCTACATGTAGGTACAAAAAGTGGGTTGCATATGGCCAGTCAAAACTCGCTAATATACTCCAAGCTAAGGAGTTGGCTAGACGATTAAAGGTACAATAACGGTTATATTTTTAATTTTAATTGAATTAAAATCCCTCCCAAACAAGCTCCAAAAATTATCCCAACATAACCATCATCAATACATACACTTGATGTCGAGTCGTGCAACGCACGTCTGACACTAGTAGTGAAAAAAGAGGCAGCCGTCCTTTGTGTTATTTCTCTTTGTGGCGGAGAAACGAAATCTGTCTTCCTCTCTTCTTGGTTACATATTGCAGCCACCATATTGTGTCCTTTGTGGATATATTAACTTGGACAATCGGAGTAACATAGGTGTGGAGTGTTGAGTTCGTGGTTGTGCATTGATTTGAGATAAGATACTGCAAACTGAGACCGAATTCCAAAACATATAAACTAGGCCTTGCTATTAACACTTCCTTTTGTTGTTTATGTTTTTTTTTTTTTTTAACATAATCTTACAAAATAGTAAATACAATTGCAATCTCAAGATCTAAAGAGTATGATGATTTCTTGAAGCCCACTGGGAGAAAGGTGAAATTTACATGTTATAGTGGGAACTAGGTTCTCCGAAGCTAATGCTTCTATTTGAAGATATTTCTGAATGCTTCATAGAATAAACTGTCGATGGATTTTGGTCAAGACTTCTAGTAGAAGCCCACTCTTGTTGTCTCCGCATAGAGCAAGCTTTTACTTCCTCTTCCTTTTCGTCGGCAAATGAAAGGAATGTCTGGAGTCGCTGTGATATTGAGCTTTCGCCAGGGGACTCGGACTCAGAGCGAAGTCTAATGAATAGACGTATCATTTTTATGAAATATATGACCAGCGCTAAGAGGCATGCTAATCCACATATGAGAAAGAGACCTTCAAAGATCGTGAGCGAAAGCCTGTCTACTTCGAGCTTTGCACCTTGTAAACTGCAAGCACTTCCTAACAGCCACTTGTCATGGATTCGTTGGAGATCACCATTCTCCGACAGTCTCAGAATTGCTGTTGACATGTCGACTGCCAGCCGGGAGTCCCGTTGAAATGCCTGATTAAAACACTTAATAAATATCAAATTGAAGCTGTCAGTTATTGGGGGTGGGGGAGGGATAACAAGTGGTGTTGAGAAGATATACTTACAAATCCCCATCCATTTTTTGTGAACTCTTTACCAACAATACTAAATTCACAATGTGTTGAAAGAAAGACTTCTGCATATGCACGCTCATCAATCAGAGCGGCTACACCACCATTTTGAGGACCGTCCTTTAAAGCTTTAACATAATCTTCTGGTAACTTAAGCGGAACAAGTCTAGACTCTTGAACGCCAAGTTCCTCAACAAGATAATCTCGCGCAAAAGAACCCTGCTGGTAACCTATAGGGTCTTTGCTATTTAGTAGACTTCCAATTCCTTTAATTGGTGAAGAGAGCTGCTGCACTGTAAGGATTGATGTTAGGCTAGCAGTGTAACTGGAGTTGATTATTAAGACAGCGAATAGCCACAGGATAACCAATAAGCGTCCAAGAGTGCTGACAATATTTTCTCCTGCATAAATCACCATGTTAAAATTTGATTTTTTCCTACTGGTCATTCAATAGTAAGTTCATATAGTTTCACAGTCACCTACTTTGGGCAAAAATGAGAGTCGAAAAGCTAAACCTGCAAGGTGAAATCCCAAAGATAAGCATATGATGAAATATTAATGACTTGGAGGGACGTGACTGTCCACTAATATAACATTAAAAATAAAGGGAAGGATACAGAAAATCAAATGCAGTACTTCGCCTTTCCAGAACTTCGATAATGTGATCAGAAACAACTTGCAGAAGAAAGACGAGTTCTAAAATTCATTCATAGACTTGAACTCAAAGAAATTTGGAGGTAAAACCGTTTTCGATTATCTCCAATATAGTTTAAAATGCACTTTTGGAGATGAAATGAAATACAATGAAGCTCACCATAGAACAGTAATGAATTGTTTTCTAGGAGGACCACGAAAATCGTCATTTGTCCTATGCTCCAATATCCAAACAACTACACCCATGAATAGGAAGAAAATTCCCGTGACAGCCCACATCTTATGAGAGAACGGTTGAAGAAAAGCCCAACCATTAGAATGAATCTTCTTAATAGGCGCCACTACAACTAGCCCAGACTCAACAAATGGATGTGTAAAATCTGCCATCCTTGTTCGATTAGTGGTTATTGCAATGTCACCAACTGCAGCATCAAAAGCCTGAATGGTAGAAGAAAAACTAAAGAAATTATGTTAAGGCCATAAAATTCTTGAGGTAAAAGGAATAATTGGGAATTTACACATACCCCAGATGTAATCAAGTGGATAAGCTCAGTGCCACTGGGGTTGTTATGACCATCTCCATAGGAGATCATTTTGTATGGAACAGCATATGGCAATAAACTTAAAGCGGCAGTAAAAACATCGATGCAGTAACCTTTGAACATGTCAGTGCCTGGAATCTGAGCAACAAAGTCGACAAAACTAACTCGATTTGGGACCCCAATTGTCAGGTGCCTCCCATTGTATGGAAACACCCACCCACGAGGTATCAGTGTTGTTTCTCCAGGCCAAATTATAGCATATAATTTTTTATTAGAACTAGAATGATCTGGTGGCTTGGTATAGAGTGTATTTGGAGGCTGCACTGATAAACCGGAATTATTAGACCAATAACCAACCTTTCTAGATCCTGAGCCGATGACGTTAATAACTTCAAATGCAGGGAGGACAAGGTTTCTATCTGAAGTAAACCTGAATGGTCCTGTCACGCCAGTCATATTGACCTGTAAAATGCTGTCAAGCAACAGGTTCCCTCCATTAAAGATGCTCATGGCCTTAAAATGTAGATTGCCTCCAAGCAATTCCTTTAATTTTAGATGAGAAGAAAAAGAAATGTTTCCCCCTCGCTGAAAGAATGTATCAATGGCATGAGCAAGCAACCAAACAGTGTCGTAGGCATACAGACCATATGTGCTCAAACCAATAGAGGCACCAGTTTCCTCGTTTCTTGTCAGAGTTTTCCACCTAGATATGAAGTCTTTCTTTGGTTTTGATTCTGCAGTGTATATACGCAATGTGATAACTCCTTGAATATTCTTAGTTGCTTCCGAAGACACAGGAGGATTAGTATCCAAGAGAGTTGAGAGCCAATTTGTAGCAAGCCACACGTATCCCTCATTCATCATCCCCAAATATTGTGCTGTAGCCATTATGTCTGGACCCCTCTCGGGATAAGTGTGAACAACAAGTATTCGGGACTCTGTTAAAGCCACCTGAACCAAAACATCTCTTATTTCATCTATGCTCGCTCGAGATCTTAAAGGTGCTCTATAAGAAATCTTACTTCTCCTTGTAGACAATTGATCAGATAAGGCAACTATACCATTCCTTCCATAATCATCGTCAACATAAATAGCAATTACTTCTCTCCAACCATAGTAACTGATGATGTCAGCAATTGCCGCCATCTGAAAAAGGTCATTAAGAGACGTCCGCACAAAAAATGGAAACTGAAGTGGAGACAGGGTCGGTTCTGTCGATGAAAAAGATAATAACGGGACTTGCAGCTCATTTGCAAAGTAGGACACAACGTGGGTGGTAACAGAGGATTGAGGTCCAATTATGGCTACAGTTTCCATCTCCATGAAGCGGATAGCTGTCATCATCAAACAGTTTGATGAACAAAAGACTCAAGTCAAAATAATATCATAAAAGAATTATTTTTTTCTCGCCAGACTAGAAGAGTACTAGAGACAGTGTGATAATTTAAATTCAAATTGCAGAAATGATTAGCAGTAGATGTCATAAAGAATTTACCCTCCATTATTCCTAAAAATCCACTGAAATTACTATCATGTAATGACAATTTGAGCTTGGTTCCTCCAAGAACATCAGGATTGGCATTCACGTCTTCTACTGCAGCTTCTATAGCAACTTTTGCAACTTTACCAATAATTGAATCAACAGAAAGTACCGAACCAATGCTCACAACATCAGGCCTTGTGGGGAAACTTTTCGAAACTCCATAACCATTGAAGAAAGCCAGTAAGACCAAAAGAAAAAAGAGTTTCATGGTAAATTGTATAATCCAAACCCAGATTTCAACCTGCTAGATGGGGAACAAACAACTTCTAAAATTAGTGCTGTAAGAAATTCTCTGATATACGTTGAATCAATTAATTCCTGTGAAAATAATCTCAGTAAAAATAGTAAAGAATTTCTGAAAAATCTGCATTATATCAACCCACGACAAAGTAGTTTTAGAGGAATAGGACATGAGGCTCAGAAGTAAAAAAAAAAGTAAAATCAACATATTTAACCAGAAAACAGATAATCATACGAAAATAATATGTAGTTGAAGCAAATTATAACAAATAAAAATATGTGTACACGCAAATAATTAAACGAGATGGTTTAACACAGATACATATTTTGAAGAATAAATGTTCACTTTTTCCTAGAACTTGCAAGCATATTTTGTTTTTTTGATTGCATGTCCCCTTAAGGCCAAAAAGAAACCAAAAGCATGCCAACTTTCCAGATAAGGGAAACCCCAAACTTTCATGGTATTCAAAATAAACAACAAAAAAAATTGAAACCAACAGTTCAATAAATCAAACTGTAAACACATGCACAGGCATTCTGATGAGCACAATTGCAAGTTTAGAATCGAGGGTTGCTGGGCCTGGCTATGAATGACGAACCCAGATTTAATCACTAATTCATATGAAATTAAATATAGATTACCCAATCAAACTCCAAAGAAAACTGTGATAAACAGAATGAAAAGGAAAAGAAAAATCTATAGATTACCAGAAGAGGAGACTCAGAAGCCAGTTGCAGGGGTTTTACTATTGGCGGGCTTGAGATAAACGAATAAAAAGCACTAGTGCATAAGCCATAAAGTGAAATAAATGGTGCCACTAATTAAAAACAAGTTGGGTATGGAAAATCAGCACTTCTGTAGACCACAATTTTTCAGAGATTGCTCGCAGATTTGCATACTTGTGTTTATTCGGCAAGTCATATCAGGTTACGATGACACACCATGTGAAATATCTAGTATAAGAAGACAAGATAGACTACGTTACTCTTTCCTTTGCGTGGATTCGCCCGGTGAATTGTCCGTTTTTTCCAAGTTGACTGCGCTTCTATGTCACGTTTGGTGAAGGTTAAATTATTTTATTTTTTTATCTTCACGTAGCTTAGGATTTACAATTTATTATGATAAAATTCATAACTTATAATTTCTTAAAAGTACTACCAAACAAATTATTGCTTATGTTAAAATAACAATTTTTTTTTATTTTGAACTAAGAGCCCGTTTGATACACATTAAAATGAAAGAATGCATTTTTTTTGAAGTGATGTGATGGAGAATGTGTGGTTGAAAAAAAAAAAGAAAAGTTATTGATATGATAAAAAATATTATTTTATTGAATAATGTGTGGTTAAAAATGAGTAGAAGAATGAGAATGAAAAAAATAATGTAGCCGAAACAGGGACTAAATAAATGTCTCTTGTAGGGATGGCCAAGAATGGCACCAAGGCCCTTACCTAGGAGATTTTGAAAGGGTCACAAATAGAGGAAGTATTCTTCCCTTCCTTTGATCCATATATTCGATAAAATTCATAACTTATAATTTCTTAAAAGCGCTACCAAACAAATTATTTCTTACGTCAAAATAACAATTTTTTTTATTTCGAAGTAAATAAATGTCTCTCGTATTAAGAATTGGAGTTCCATCTTAAAAAGTCAACATTTTTAACAGGGGTGGCCCAAGATCTTTATTAATTGATCTGTGTCAATATNCCTACTCCCGCCACCGGAGATCGCAACGACCGAGCCCGCCGCTCACCACCGACCTAACCTCGATCGCCCCTCTCTCCTACCAAAGCAGACACGAAAACAGCCACCACTGCTCGTCCGACCGCACCACCACCCCGCCCAACCAACGCCAGCAAAACGGCGGAAGCTCGGGAACCAACAAAGAAAGACAAAAGGAGAAAAGGAAGGGGAAAATTCATAACTTATAATTTCTTAAAAGCACTACCAAACAAATTATTTCTTATGTCAAAATAACAATTTTTTTATTTCGAAGTAAATAAATGTCTCTCGTATTAAGAATTTGAGTTCCATCTTAAAAGGTCAACATTTTTAACAGGGGTGGCCCAAGATCTTTATTAATTGATCTGTGTCAATATCATTTATCGATATGAGATATATATCCCTTAACATCTCGTAGGGAAGATCGAGACTGCCCTTGGGCTCTCACCTCGGGGATTCTGAAAGGGTCACAAATAGAGGAAGTATTCTTCCCTCCCTTTGATCCATCGCAAGACAAAACTAAGTCCTTGTTTGTCTATCATTATTCAGTGAAAATGAGTTTTTAAATAGTGAATTTTTTAAGGATGTATTGTTAAAAAGTACGAAAAGAGTTTTGTATTTACGTGTAAAATATTTTATTATCGGAATATGTGGTTAAAAATGAATTTGAGAAAAAAAAAAATTTAAATAATGATAGGCAAACACTAACTAGCACTTGGTCACCTTTAATTGACAATATGGTGGAAACAAGGAAGGGAGAGAATCAAAATATCTCATTTCCTTTCATGTTTCCTCCACGTTTATATTTTTATTTAATATTATTTTATACACGATTTTGATTTAAAGGCGAGAAATAAATTCAAATTTCTTGGAAAATATAAATTTTTCTTACATTTTTCTTAATATACTTATATTAAATAATCGTTTAAACATTATTAGTTTATATTTGTTGATAATAAGATAGATTAAATAGGAACATATTAAAAAATAAAAAATATATATTTCTTTCCATAAAAAAGTGACCTATAATTTGTAATAGATGAAAGAGAAAATCAAATTTAACTTTATGGGACTTTGTCCCATAAAGTTAAATTTGATTTTCTCTTTCATCTATTACAAATTATAGGTCNGAAAATTGTTCAACCAAGTTCCTATTTTTTGGGTGTGTGATTGATATCTTTTCTTTTCGTAAAAAAAAGTATTTTCCAATTTTTGGTTATGTAGCCATATTTTCCTCAAAAATAAGGAAAATATTTTCTAGCTAGGTTTTTATTTTTCAGGTAATTCACTATGTTTCTCTCTCTTATCTACCCATTTTCTCTCATCAACTCATCGATAAAAAATAGACAAGTACAATATTTTTTTAGGTTGGAAACTAAACCAATCATAAACATTTAATTAATAATTTTTATACAATTCAATTACTTGAAATTTATTTTTTTTAATGCAAATTTATGTTCTTAATCAAACGCACATTAGGAGTGTGATATGAAAAATATCTAGCTAATTCTAAAGATTTCGTAGTCTGCTACTAGTACCACTAGTTTGTTTTCCAACACGTGCAGGTTAACTATGCTGACTAAAATGGATTAATTTTTGAAAAGTTGAGGACGAAAGTATAAGTCACCTCAGGGGTTGGGGTTATTATATATTTCTTTCCATAAAAAAAGTGACCTATCATTTATAGGGAAACTCTTCTTGGTCCGGCTCAATGCCAGGCCCAAGAACAGGGCGCCCATGTGACGCCCCCCTATTGGAGGGGGGGCTATAGCCCCCCCTCCAATAGGGGGGCGTCACATGGGCGCCCTGTTCTTGGGCCTGGCATTGAGCCGGACCAAGAAGAGTTTCCCTATAAATGATAGGTCACTTTTTTTATGGAAAGAAATATATAATAACCCCAACCCCTGAGGTGACTTATACTTTCGTCCTCAACTTTTCAAAAATTAATCCATTTTAGTCAGCATAGTTAACCTGCACGTGTTGGAAAACAAACTAGTGGTACTAGTAGCAGACTACGAAATCTTTAGAATTAGCTAGATATTTTTCATATCACACTCCTAATGTGCGTTTGATTAAGAACATAAATTTGCATTAAAAAAAATAAATTTCAAGTAATTGAATTGTATAAAAATTATTAATTAAATGTTTATGATTGGTTTAGTTTCCAACCTAAAAAAATATTGTACTTGTCTATTTTTTATCGATGAGTTGATGAGAGAAAATGGGTAGATAAGAGAGAGAAACATAGTGAATTACCTGAAAAATAAAAACCTAGCTAGAAAATATTTTCCTTATTTTTGAGGAAAATATGGCTACATAACCAAAAATTGGAAAATACTTTTTTTTACGAAAAGAAAAGATATCAATCACACACCCAAAAAATAGGAACTTGGTTGAACAATTTTCATAAAAAAATAATGTCAATCAAGAACACCCTTAGTGTTTTAAGCTAAGAAGAGATAAATTATTTTAATATTCTCAATGGTGACAAACTAATGAGAAACAGTTCTGATATTATATTTAATGACATGTGATCTATTAACGACTTTGATGTCAACTAAGCATCAGAGGCTATTTGAGTGCACGTGGTAAAGTACTCTCTGACAAGGAACTAGGTTGAAAAATGATATATTCAAGGCTCTAATGTGCTCGATGGAGTAACAATATGTGGGATGACAATGGGGCGGCTCTAGGGATGGCAAAAAAGCTCGCTAGTTCGAAAGGTTCGGGCAAGACTCGAAAAAAGCCCGAGCTTGGCCTGGCTTGGGCTCGCTTCCATTGAGCCCCATTTTGGGGTGTTTGCTCAAGCCCGGGCCGTTTATGCCAGTACGAGTTGCCTCTTTAAAAAAAAATTAAATTAAGCTTTAGCTGCCTGTGCAAGAAAAAAATTTAAAAAAACCCGAGCCGGCTCGGCCTGCTAAGGCTCGAGCCGAAAGCTTGGGTCGAGCCTCTTTTTTTGGCCGAAAACGGCCCGTACGAGCTTCCCCTTTTAAAAAAAATTAAATTAAGCTAAAATGCAGGCAGCTAAAATAGCTGTTTGCGCAAGAGAAAAAAATTTAAAAAACCCTAGCTAGCTCAGCCCGCTAAGGCTTGGGCCGAGCCTCTTTTTTTAGTCGAGCAAGGCCAAAAAAAGCTCGGCCCTTTTTGGCTAGAGCTGAGCCCGAGATTCGAGTTTCGGCTTGGCTCGTTGCCATGAATAGATGGGTCGATCATTCTTACCTCCCGTCAGGTATTTTTGTTATTTTACCCCATCCTCACATCCACTTCTATTCTCTTTAAAAATGATGATAAATCTATTATTTTTGTTTGATAAAAAATTTAAATTTGAAATTAACTTTAAACGAGATGGGTAGCAAGGCGGAGACTATGTTTCTCGTACCCGTTTCGGGGCAATGTCTCTCACCCCGTCCCCACCCTGTTTATCCGATTTGGCAGGTAATCCCTGCCCTATTTTGGGCGGGACCTCACGAGTATCGGGTTGAACAATTTTTTTTACTATCCCTAAAAATACCAAACGTTTGTTTGAGTCCCATTTCTTGTGATGATAAATTTTGCAATGCTAATATTTGAAAAATATGTAACTAAAAAGTAAAGAAACATTTTGAGTTTACGTGTAAAATTATTTTATTAAAAGAATATATCATGAAAAGTGAATTTGGAAAAAAAAAAAAAAAATAAGGTCATGTTCTCTTTGCTGTTTTCGGACCGTTTTCTGTTTTCGATTTTTCAAAACAGTAAAAACGTGTTTTTTTTCCCGTTTTCGAAAATAAATTTTTGAAAACAAAAAAAATAATCAACTGAAAACCCAAAACGTCTTTTTAGACGTTAAAAATTCAAAAACGCGGAAAACGGTCATCTCTCCATTTTCCCCAATATTCTTCCTCAGCTACGATTCCACATCCTCCTTCCATCAATGACTTCCACCACCCGCCGCCTAAACCGCCAAACCCCCACAACACCGTCACTCCCTCACTTTCCTCTACAACCTCCGACCATCGCCTGCCCACCGACCGCAGGAAACTACTCCAATTCCCATCCAAAATCACGAGTGCAGTCACAATTTTTCGCCAGTTATTTCCACATCTGGCCACCCTCTCGATCGTGGAGCACCACCACAACATTTCTCACAACCAAGCGCATCTAATTCTACCATGGGTCAGCCTCAATTTCGTCCGGACAATTTGAAACTTGTTTGTTGATGCTATGGATTTGGTTTTGTTTTAAATTTTGAATTTTTGGTTCAATTAATTTTGTGCATAAAGTGTGAGGTTTTGGGAGATACAGTGAGAGTGTTTGATGAAATGCCTGAAAAGAATGTGGTGTCATGTGAAGACTTTGTTGCAGTGTATTTAGCTTAGCCAAAGGAAAATGCTCCTATATGAATAAATTTCCCCGAATCAGTTATACTTTATCTTGAATTCCTATTTCATTAATATTGTGTTTTGTACTTTACTGACTACTGGTTATTAAATTAGTGGAAATAAACATAATTAATAATTTTTAGAAAATAATTTAAAGGTCTAGTAGTGAATTAGGAAGTTTTGCAAATGATGATAGTTATGGAGTACTTTAGTAGTTACTTCAATTTGGGATAAAGGTATCTTTTCTATATTCAACTGGGATTTTGGCTTTTAACTTTATTTTTTTATTTCTTTTCTACGGTGCCTTTTTTTGGCAAATTTATTCACATTACATTTTAGTTGAATTTACATGAAAATTAACCCGAGTGTGTCAAAATTCAAATGGTTTTTATGGAAATGATATTACAAAAAAGGAACTTTCTTTTGGAAGAGATTATTATTTCTAGAACTGTTGGTTATGTTATTTGATTTATTAACAGCTTCAACTTTATCTTTGTATTGTTTTATTGGTAATTATTACATCAGCTTCAACTGAGGTAATTTTTCTTGAACTTTTCCCATTTTTTGTAAATTGAACCTGTTATTGTCATGGCAGGGCATTGGATTTTCCAAGGGAGTGTGATGGTGCATGCCTACAGATGAGAATCTCATATAGTCCAGCAGTTTATTTTTTCCTTTTTCTGGAACAATGGACTGATTGCCACCTTACTGGAGCTCTTGGACTTTTGCGAGTCCTAATATACAAGGTTGATACTTGTTCACGTTGATGCTTGTTTTCCTGCATGAGTTTTGCTCTCAATCATTGCGAACAATTGAATGTAATGCTTTGTATCACAGGTTTATGTTGATGGCACCACAATTATGTCCATGCATGAGAGAAAAGCAAGCATTAGAGAATTCAATGGTAAGCTCTGCGGTTGTTTACTGATTTACAGTCTCACTGACACCAACCTTAAAACTAGCATTTTCTGTTGCAACTTATATTTTGATATATCTTGTGATCAGCTGAAACACAATGTTGTACTAGATTGAGTAGATGAATTTAGAGTCTGTAACATTTGATGGTTTCCAATAGTATCTTTTTTTGATAAATTAAAGGTGGCAGTCTGTGCCAGTGAAAATTATCCTTCAATACAAATTTTTGAGTGTGGGAAGAACTGCTAAGAGGACAAAGGCCATAATGGCAATTGGAGTAGATGAAGAACCCGATAAGGATACACTTAAGAAAATTGGTGAAGTGCCTGCAGTTGAAGAGTTCGTTTTTCTTGAACTTTAGACAATTCAATGTTGAAAGCACTCGCATTTCTTGGAAATGAGGTTGAAGGGCCAAACTTTGTTGTGTGGATCTAGGTCAAGAATAAATAGCAGCTAATCTCCAAAAAGAGGCAGATTCTTCCCGTCTCCGTCTGTTGTCTAGTTGCTATGTGGAATTTTTATAATTTAAGTCGCCCTGTTCGTAATGAAGGGAAGCACTATCATTGTTTTCAGGAGATTTGAAAACATATTATGGTTTCATATTATGTTGTCATTGTTTAGAGCTAGAAGTTATGTTGCAGTTGATTTTGGTGTTAATTTAAGAAGTACTCGTTCCTTTGTATTTCTCTTTTGATCAAATTGTTTAAATATTGCTTNTTTTAAGTAGTTTACTTGTGAATTGAAAATGTGCTCTTAATGATGATGATAAATAGTCCTTTTTAGACCAATACATGCAATCGTTTTACATTATACTACACTCTCCTGCTAACAAAACGTGTGTTACGATAAGAGTAGAATTATTATAGACATATAGAGTTTTACACATGAAAAGAACCAACCTCAAAATTTAAATCGTATCGATTGAACTGTTTATTTTATATTTTGTTCAGTTTAAGATTATTTTGTCATGAGAAGTAAACTTCCAATCGTATCGATTAAACTGTTTTGTCAAATGTAATTTAGGTTGTGTTTTTAATATCTAGAAAAATTTAGGTTTTATTTAATACTATATTAACATTAAACTATTAAAATTTATTGAATAATCAAATTTTTTGAATAAAATATTATTAAAAAAATTCTCAAAATTTCAAAGTAAACGCGTTTTCTATTTTCATGTTTTCAGAAACAGTTTTTCAGAATGACAAATAGAACGCATTTTCAGAAATTTCAAAACAGACACTCAAAACACAAAACGAATTCAAAACTTAAAACACAAAACTGAAACACAAAAAGAACAACTCCTAAATTTTTATAAAATGGAACTCAAACAGTGACCTAATAGAAAAGATTGCTAGTGCATTTGGTAAAGATTTCACGAATTATAACATGTTTTTTACGGTACACTAAATTGTATACTTATTACTGTATATCAATATTTGAAAAAATCCATACGAATTACTCATTTGTGTATAGTTCAATTCCGTTTATGTACCGTAGGCAATCCCAAGTACAAATAAAGGAATTGGAATTTAAACTTTAAAATTGTTTACGTTTATACTTTTCTTACAAACATACATTTATGCTTGGAAGAGTTAAGAGTGCATAATTTGAATTTTATTAAAAAATAGAAATAAATGGTGAGTCGAGAACCGCTCGCGAGCTAACTCAACTTACACCATCAAAAGGGGAGATCGTGGAACGAGTCGAACCCAACTTTTGAGAGTGTAAGCACAACAATGAATCGCAAGTCCGCAACGGACCCTCAAACGACCTATCTAAGATCGAACCAAACCCGACAATAAACGAGTTGAACGGCTCTACTCGATCCATTTAAGATTTTATGTGCAAGTCTCTAATTACATACAATAATAGCTAATTATGATCAAATTACGAGGTTCTCGCTGGAAATTGGAATACCTCCCATAAAATGGACGTGGGTGCACGTGTAAGTAACTCGCACTCTCCCTACAATGGCGGCAATGAAAGCTCAAACCTGGGATCGCCACTCCCACGTAAACGGCCCTCCCTTCCCTACTACTATGCTTTGGTATTTCTCTTACTTTTACTCCTCTTCCATCTAGTCACATTTTTGTTTTTTATTTTCACGAATCTAGACTTGTGTTTTTCCAGAACTCGGCGAATTAAAATAAAAATCCATGTCGATACGTTTAATTCTTCCTGTAATCCGAAGACGGAAGCACTATTTGTTAATTTAGTCGGAAAAATATAGATTTTTTTTTAATAACGATTGTTAAGTTCAGATCAAGGAAACATTTGTACAGCTGTCAATGTGCTGTGCCTAAAAGGCTAAGGAGATAGCGATAAAATGTTTGGGGTGAAGCAGATTATTGTATTGATGTATTGGATTGGTGGGTGGTAGAGAAAAAAATTGTATGGCTCCAGGTTCCGATACCTCCCCTGCTTGCGGTGGTGAATTTGAAAACGGAGTTTTCAAAGAAAATAAAAATATACCCATTATAGAAGAGGAAAATCACGACGAATATGATAGCTCAAACCAGGCAAAACCCGGCCGGCCACCTCGAAATCTTCCTGTCATGCGCCATTGCAATAGCCAAGCAATTTTGGAACGTACATCAAAATTGGTGAGTAAATCCTTAATTTTCAATCCTCATTTTCCTTTTTGTGATATAAGATCGTTTACTTGGTTAAATGATGTGGGATCTTCTACATATAAAGTTCCTCGTGTACTTGCCAGTCTAACAATCTAGATTTCTACCATTTGGATGATACACTAGATCAAGTTTGTAGTAGCTAAATTTCATATTTACTATAGTAATTAGTGGGAGTTAGAAAATAACATGTCTGGTTGTGTGCTCTTTTGGCATTGTACTGAGATTTCAAGGTCGAAGTTCTTCGATTTTAAAGTATCCTAGATTCATGACTCGATAATGTAAAGATAGAAAGAGCATATTGTAGTTGATTGTAAGAAAATATATTGGTTTAATATCATCAAAATGAAACATAGATCACAATTGATCAATCTATGGAAAACTACATATTATGGTTTAAAAATAAGTTCTTACAGATTGCTTGAATACTGTTAGTATGTGATTTCTTAACTGGAATTGGTATGCTTTTGTAATTTGAACAGCCTCATTGTAGTAGTAATTGAGGGGGAAATTGTTTCATATAAACAAGTAGATTTTTTGTTTAAGTTGTTTTGCATCTTGCGATATAATGGAGCACTGTTTCCAAGTTCAACGGATTTTGAACTGCTATTTTCTTTGCATCTATCGATCTACAACTTGGATGTGAAAGTCCAAATTCCTCATCATTATATTGGTTGTTTTATTTGTACTACGGCTTATTAAATTTATGTATAGTTTCATTTTGTGATTAATCGAAATTATTGGATTGAAGTCTCCATCGGGTGAGTATTCTGCATTTTTACCTACCCTGCGCTCAGGCAGCTGTTCTGAGAAGGGACCAAAGCCATATATGGAGGATGAGTACATTTGTGTCGATAATCTTTATGAGCATCTTGGTGCAGCTGACAGTTTCCCTTCTCCTGGAGCATTTTATGGGGTCCGTAACTTTCTTTCTGTTTAGTGTTTTTTTTTTATCTGGATTGGGAATCAAACTAATGGAGAAGAATTTCTTTTAAAGGAAAATGAAAATATTTATTGATCTCATTAATCATAAATTCGACATGATTGAGGACTAATATACATATATGCCTGATTTTATCTTGTTAACCATTTTCCACCTAGCATATATATGAAAGTGGGTTTTATGAGTTTCCATGGACTTTCTTATTCGCTTACAGGTGTTTGATGGCCATGGTGGGGTTGATGCTGCATCGTTCACCAGAAAGAACATCCTTAAGTTCATTACTGAGGATTCCCATTTCCCAAGTGGGGTAAAAAGAGCAGTCAGAAATGCTTTTATTAAAGTTGATCATGCTCTGGCCGATGCTAAGTTTCTTGATCGTTCATCTGGTACTACTGCTCTGACTGCCCTTGTTTTAGAACGGTAAGAAACTGAGCTGCTATGAAGTTACATCAGCCTATAATATGTAACGGGTGCTGCATTCAGGTGACACGTTCATGGATTGATGTTCTAAAATATGATTATTCAACATTATGTTGCTGCTTGGGCATTATCAGTTGTGATGGATAAAAGGAAATGACTTCCACATCAGTCATTGATGTAGTCAACTTTAAAAAAAAATAATAATAATAAATTAAATGCCAAAAATAAAATGCACCGTTAGCCATCCAAATATTCTCCTTATTTAGTTTTCTACGGAATGTCTACAAGATAATCTCCTCAAATTCCTCTGTTCCACATTCAACAAAACCAAAACACCTTTTGCATTAGTAGTGTCTCTGATACACATAGGGATTGGCAACGGGACGGGCCGGGGCAACCTCCCCCAGCCCTGCCAGGTAATTTCACATCCCGTTACCCGTTTAAGGCAAGACGGGATGGGCCCCTTGCCCCATTTACTACTCGTTTAATTAATTTATTTATTTTAAAGTTTTTGATAATTTATTTTATTGTCTCCATTCACTAAAGCGGGACAATAATATATATATATATACACACACACATATATATATATATACACATATTAAAAATTTTTATTTATTTTTAAAAGTTAAATTATTCATATATATTTGATAAACTAAGACTTTTATTATTTGTCATATTTCTTAGATAATCTGAGTTGTCATCTTCTACTAGAATTAATGAAATTTCGTGGAATTTTTCATTTAAAGTATTGAATTTTGAAGAAAAAAATTAAAAATTAAACAAGGCAGGGCCCTTGTTACCTATACCCACCCCGTCCCCGACACTAATAACCCGATTAAGCTGGCGGGTCCTTGCGAGTATTGAGTTTGACGAGTTTTTTTGACATCCTTGAATACACACAACTAAATATAGATGATGCTACAATATTATCCAAGTGTGAAATCCTGCTAGTAGGAAGCCACCTGAAGGCATTTGATATTAGTCATTCTATAACTTATGTCAGGTGAGTAAGTACGTGTATCCCAGGTGTTGACATCCGAAATTTGTTTATAATACTAGTGTGAGCATTTGTTGTCATAATTAAGATTAAACATGAACACAACTTCCAGCTTATCCATCTCTCTAAACCTTAAAATTTTTTGTCCAACAACTTCCTGAACCACAGTGAAGTTTAAGAATAAGTCACAAATATGTCGAATCTTCTTCCTTGACATCATTCTATAACTTAGATCTGTTTTCGGTTATGCTACCTATGATCAGATAATATCAATAGGTCTCCTTTTAGGTGGAATGTGATCTTGTTCCGACTCTTGAGCTGCTTATTTATATAATTCATCTTTGGATCTGGTATATCTTACTTTTCAATCTGAGAAGTTGAAGCTTTAGATCAAAATGAATTTATGTATAAACTGAATAAGATGAAGGAAGCTCATGCCAGCTTGTCCAATGTGGACTAAGCAATTCTCATTCATTAATTTGTGGTCTTTTCTTCTCTTTACTTCATGTGCAACCTTGTCCATTCTACACTTCAACTAGTTTGTTCACTTCTATGTTAATTTTCAGGAATTTGATAATTGCTAATGCTGGGGATTGCCGGGCTGTATTGGGTAAAAGAGGAAGAGCAATCGAACTGTCAAAAGACCACAAACCTGATTGTACCTCTGAAAGACTGAGGATCGAAAAGCTCGGGGGTGTCATTTATGATGGCTATCTAAATGGACAACTCTCAGTTGCTCGCGCTCTTGGTGACTGGCATATGAAGGGCTCTAAAGGTTCGAAGTGCCCGTTAACCCCTGAACCGGAGCTAGAAGAGGTGGTTATAACAGAGGAAGACGAGTTCATAATAATTGGTTGTGACGGTTTATGGGATGTGATGAGCAGCCAATGTGCTGTAACCATTGTAAGGAAGGAGCTGATGCTGCACAATGATCCCGAGAAGTGCTCCAGAGAACTAGTGAGGGAGGCACTCAAACGCAACACATGTGATAATCTAACAGTAATCGTGGCCTGTTTCTCACCAGATCCTCCACCTCGGATTGAAATACCGAAATCACATAGGAGGAGGAGTATATCAGCTGAAGGGCTGGATCATTTAAAGGGTGTCTTGAGTAATATCTAATATATTATACTATTTGCTTGCGTGATAGACGTGTTTGGAATGCTGTTTAGGGATTTTTCTAAATTTCAGCTGTCTCCATATGTAGAGTATAGGAATTCAAATATGTTGTACCGGAGTGTTTCTGCATCTTGGAAACATCCGGGGAGTTGTTTAATTATAGTTTCCAGTATTAGGAATTAGGCCGATTTTAGTAGTAGTCACTCTGTGTGTATCATTTCAAAGAATGGTAATAAATATATATAAAAAAGAAAAATAAACATTTGCTTAAACAGGTAACTGCCCCTCTGTTTGTCGGAGGGGCGGATCTAGAAATTTAATCAGCGAGTCTAAAATTTAAGAAACCAACATTAACATAATAATATGCACTATCCAATGAATATGATCACTCCAAATAAGGAAATGACTGTATCATTTCTCTGAAATTGACAATATTGAGTTTTTCCTTGTGTTCTTGGAGACTTCACGAGGTTGGGTTCGTATGGTCCAACTATTAGCAAATAAATGAAAAAAAAAATAAAAAAATTTAGTGATGCAATGGCAAGTGAAATTGTTTCGCGCGGATTATCACTAACAATTAAAAGAAAGAGTTCAAACAATTGTGTAAGGAATAAACTTGTTGAGACAAAATTTCAAAAATTGGTGTTTTATTTATGAAGATTGCAATTGGAAATAAGCAAAACGCCTTCAAGGAGCACAAACACACGAAATAAATTGAAAGTTTGCAAATAGAAAGTAAATGAATTGAAATTATATATTCTCTGTTGAGAATATTTGATTTAGGGTCCTTTCTTCTATATCTTCTTTTCTCTTTTATACTCCTTTTCCAATTTTCTTTTGTAGAATTGCTTGGAAACTGCTGGTGCTCTAAAACTACCCATTTTCTTCGTGATAGCTGACTTGTCAAGGAACTGCCCCTAGCAACTGTTGTTATTGCTCTTGTTGTTTAACCGCTTGTAACCTAGATTCTTGGATCGTGAGGTATGATAAGGTTGCTCAATAACCGCTTCAATAACTGAACAAAACACTATATTCATTCAGACCTGGGCGTCTCGAATGCTTAGGTGAAAGTGAGACCGTTGTTCTGAGCGACAATGGGGCACTTCATTCGCTCAGATCCTGGGCGTTCTGCAGGCTTGGGCGATGATAGTTCTCTGTTCGTGGGCTGTCTCTATATTTTACAATGGTCTTATTTGGGCCCATTCCTCAATTTTCCTAACTGAGCTTCATTTCTTGGACCACATAATTAGGCCTTACTTAATAAAAAACTGATTGAATCTTATTCGGGCATGCAAGGACTTTATAATCAGTCTAGCGCTCAACCTTCCCATGCTGAGCGTGTAGCCTTTCTTCAGGTCTGGCTTTGTAAATGTGTTCTTTGTGTCCCCAGCTTGAAACCTTCCATGAGTTATCTGCCCATAGCCCATGAGTTGGCGCGTGTCAGGTCTTTAAATTTATATTCATTCTTTTTAACCCGCATTTTATAGAGGCATGGCTTCCCTTTAATTTCAATTAAAGAATGGTGCGTCTCCCACTGGCAGTGGGCCCCTTTGGCTCGCTCAATTGTAGTTGAGAGCATATTTTCCACAACTTGGTACTCCACCATCCCCTCCTCGATCGGTAAATGGTTATGGGCTATTCATTCATCAATTGAGTTCTGTAAATATGTTCAATATGGATGTTTTCACTTTCTTTTATAATTTGAATTCAACACTTTCATTTTTTCCTCACCAAGTCCTTATTTATGTGAGACCTTCTTCCACTCTAGCTGAAGTGAGTACTTTCTTGCCCATTTGGGCACAATTCTTGATTGGGAGAGAACTGTTCTATGACATAGTAACTGGAACAAATGCCAAGGTAGGGGTTGAAATATATGCTCCCCAATTTGTTGGTCGCGGGCTTGGTTTTGGCCAAACGTGGCATGTTCATCCCTGTTATTCTAAAAATTTAACAGAGTGTTTCCATACTATAAATAAAACCGATGCACACGCCATTGATGCTCGCAATATTCTTTTGACCAAAGATCTTTCTTTGACTCCTTTCAACCCCACAGTTGTCACTTGTCCTCTCTTTGATCAACTCTGGCCATCAGTGAAACGCAGGTTGTTCGCAACTGATACTAATCATGCCTTCCACTTACTAGATCGGCTAGAGACTTCTTCCACTTCTCCTATTTTGGCCACCCATGTGTCCATTAGGAATCCTTCTTCTCTTGCTCGCGCTAAACATTTGGCCCTTGCATCTACTTTTCCTCCTACTCGAGGTAGTGCAGCCAAAGGTGCTTCCAGTCGTAAACGACCAGCCCCATCTTCACCAGTTTTGCCAGATGATGATAATGATGATGATGCTCCTCTCATCATCAGGAGAAAGGTATTTGAGCCTGTTTATTTATGCACCAAATTATTCTTCATAGGCTAACACTTTACCTAAATTTTCAGAAGAGTTTAGCTTTCCCATCCAAGGTTCTGACTCTAGCAGCCCCTGCTCTATCGCCTTCTACTGAAGCTACTTCATCCAAGTCATCTAATGTAGGGACTCTGCTTAAAGAGAAATTCATAGTCTCAGAATATTCACCATAGCTAGTTGGAGAGCTGCCACCTTCCCAAGGCGTTGACCCCCTAAGTGTTGAACCATAAGGTAATACATATTTTAATGTCTTTAGCCTTACTTATACCATTGGCCTTTGATTCATTGTTTCTTGAATTCTGTAGAGGTTCCCATGGATCTGCCCGTTGTGGCAGAGTCTACTCGTCCAGATAAGGGGAAGTCTCCATAGGTGGCTGAGTCAACCAGTAACGTGCCTGAGCTTTCCAAAGTTGCTGATTAGGTAGCCTTTGTTTCATTTTTATCTTCACTTCATTTATTGTAGTGAAAATGATAAATGCTTGCATTTTTCTTTACAGGATGCCGATGCCATCATACGCTCCATCCGAGACTTGTTCACTTCTTGGGAACAAGTAAAGACATCTCACCATTCTTCAACCAGTCGTCCTTCTGCTTCATCTTCTGCTTTCTCGGAGGAAAATATGAAGACTCTCAAGCAATCAGTGTTTGAATATGTTTCTTTTATGGATATGGATATCGACAAAGGCAGTGCTGCCAAACAAAAAGATAAATTTGAGCTTTTGAGTGCAAGCACTTAAACTTCCATCGCTCAACATTTCATCTGACTTTAAGGCGACGTTGAAGATTATCCATTCTGAAATCATCTCTTTGTTAGCCAAAAATGTCGAATTGAAGGCTATGAGTACTCAGTATCTTCATGCTGTATCTAAAAATGAGTCTTTGCTTCAAGAGATTGATAAAGCCAAGGCCGAATTAAACGAAATCTTCTTTGAAGTTATGATTGAGGATTCTTGAATGATAAGCTTAGCTACAGAGATGAAGGAACTTCAAGTAATCTACCTGCTGACGTCCCGATGAATGGCTGCCAAAAAGCGTAATGCTTCCCAAGGAATTGAGCAAACCAAGTCTTTGGTTGAGTGTTATACAAAGCTGGAGGTTGATGAGAATATTGCAACTGAGTTGTCTGCTGTTTCTTCTAAGCAGAGCGAGAAGTGGGGGAAACTTAGGGAACAAATGCGTTCAGCTTAGGGTGAATTGTAGCTGAGACATTGATACTTTTATTTTCTTTGTAATTTTGTGCTGGCAGCTACTGTTAATTCGAATGTAACAGTAGCCATGTCATTAATAGAATGACTATTTTATTTATTTACGTATTAATTGACGTTTTCTTCAATCGTCAACCCCCCAAGCATTTAATTACCTTGTGCTAAACTGGTGCACATTTTCCCTCATGGAATTTTTACATGGAGTAAAACTAATATTCTTTTCCAAGATTTTGGGCCATTCATATTCCATCTTTTCACATTCACACCTCTATAAATGTGTATGTGTCACGCATTCATCTTCCATAAAATCATCTTACTTGCCATCGTTTGGCTTTTCAGATAATTAACCAACTATTTCCTCCTGCAATAGAAATGGACCATTTGATTTGTTGTTCATTTCGCTGTCTGCCTTGATATCACCTTTGGTATAGGAAATATAGGAAATATTCTTTGGCCAATAAATGTATTCTCAGCGCCTCCATTTATGTTCTCCAGAGGGAGTTCTTGATGGAAGGTGATTTGCGAGTGCTTCTCAGGCCACTTGCTTGTTGAGAGTGCTTCTCAGTCTTCTGGTCTGCCATTGTAGCAATGCAATTAGAAAGGCGATTTGAGAGTGCTTCTGCCTGCCATGGCAGCAATGCTATTAGGAAGGCGGTTGAGGCCAGTTCACCATTTTCATCGTGATTGATAGAAGAATGATGACAGTCTGCTCCCAATTGCAGCTTGTAAAGCATCTTGTATTTTGTATCTCATGATTTGTAACGAGTATTTGATAATAAAAGAATTTATTTGAATGTACTTCGTTCTTGTATAATTTAGTCACGATTGCTCAGCAATGCTTATTTATTTATACCTTTATCTGTTCACTTTCCCATAAAGAATAAACATACTTTTTTAAGTATTTGCCATTAATGAATCTCACGAGCTTAGTGTTATCTAAATCTTCCAAATGATAGGCTAAATAGGCAATACGCTTTTCACTTTATATGACCATTCCCAATTGGGCGACCACTTGCCATATTTTGGATCTTTTCTTTGCTATCCAAATGGAGTATTATTTTTCAAACCAATTCGCCCAGGCTAAAAGATTTAGCTATAACTTTTTTGTTATAAAATTTAGCCATTCTTTCTTTTTGAACTTACAATCTATCTAGAACATCCAACTTTAATTCGTCCAACTCCAATAGGTTTTGGGCTAATGGCTTGACATACTTACCATCACTTAACTTGTGTTGCAAACACACCCTGATCGATTGCACATTAATTTTCATAGGCAAAACAGCATCATGTCCATAAGTAAGTTGAAAAGGAGTAAACGCGGCGACGTCCTGTAAGCCCATAAGGCTTTATTTAAGCTTTTGTGCCACTTTCTAGTATTTTCATTTATCATTTTTNTTTTCATAGGCAAAACAGCATCATGTCCATAAGTAAGTTGAAAAGGAGTAACTTTGGTACTTGAACGAGGCGACGTCCTATAAGCCCATAAGGCTTTATGTAAACATTCGTGCCAATTTCTGGCATTTTCTTTTATCATTTTCCTTATGATATTTTTTAGAATCTTGTTAGAAGATTCCGTCTGTCTGTTAGATTGAGCGTAATAAGGTATGGAGTTTACTAACTTAACTCCAAACTCGCTCAAGAACTCTTTCACTTGACCTCCATTCAGAGAAGTTCCGTGATACACCATCAAAGTTTGTGGAATCCCAAATCTATAAATAATGTGATCAAGAAAAAAATCTACGACAATTTTCTGAGAGATCTCCTTTAAAGGTATCGCTTTTACCCATTTAGTGAAGAAATCTGTTGCAACTATTACAAATATATGTTGCTTGGACGATGGTGGACAAATCTTCCCTAGCAGGTCTATCGCCCAACCTTTGAACGACCAGGGTTTAATAATCGGTGTCATTTCTCTTGCTGGCGTTCTTTGAATCGGACCCTGCTTTTGGCATGCTAAACAACTCTTTGCATACTGAACGCATGATTCTCCCATTTTGGGCCAGAAATATCCACTTCTAATAATCAACCACTTCATCCTTTTGGCCAGCTGATGGGCTCCACATATCCTTTCATGCACTTCAGCCAAGATCGTTTTGGCCTCTTGCGAACTAACACATTTTAGTAATATACCATCTGAACGTTTCTTGAATAGCTCTTCATTTATCAATACATAACTCAACGAACGCAACTTCATTTTCCTTCTACTTTCCTCATTAAGTTCTTTGAAGAACCTTTTAATCTCTGCTCTTCAATCTATTGCATCTCCATCTTGTATGCAATGAACTCTACTCATTCCGCTTTCCTTTGTACTACGGGCAATATTACTCCATACTCACAAGTAGATTCCCAATTTAAAGCTTTTGAATAACTTGAAGCCATTTGGGCCAATTCGTTTGGTATGTCATTATATATCCTATTAACATATTGAATCTCTACTTGGTCAAATTCTTCCAACAATTCTTGGGCGATTTCGTATTGATTTATGATGGAATCACTTTGGCAATTAAAATCGCCAATTAATTGGTGAATTACCAATTGAGAATCGTCCTTAATAATCATATTCTTTATTCACATATCTACTAACAGCTCTAAACCCACGTTTAATGTTTCGTATTCGGCTTGATTATTAGTACACATCTTATTCAAAGTGAGAGCGAATTTGTAACAGATCCCTAAAGGATTCATCAACGCTATTCCTACCCCTGCACCTTTAGAAGTTTTTGATCCATCAAAGTATAAAACCCAAGGTTTTAATTCGAATGAATCGATCTCCAATTCAATCTCATTAGGCATGTCAAGGCATGGATGATCGGCAAAAAAATTAGCCAATGTTTGATTTTTGACTACCTTTTGGGGTATTATTGTATTTCGAATTCTGATAGTGTTAAAGTCTAAAGGCTCATCCTTTAATGTAAAATGGGGCGAGAAAACATAAACTTAACCAGATTTACTTTAGAAACTAAATAAACGGTTACATGCCGTAAATAAACCCTTAGTTTTGTACGTGTGAAATATAAAGTAAGACATAATTTTTCAATAGCAAGTAATTATATTCACATTTTGTTAACCGTCTACTCAAATAGTAAATCGCCATTTCTTCACCAAATTGATCTTCTTGTGTGACCATTCCAGCTATTGATTCTTGTTCAGCCGATACGTACACTTTCATTAGCCGTCCTTGGATTGGTGACACCAATACTGTGGACTCGATAGATATGTCTTCATGCTTTCAAAAGCCTTTTGATACTCTTCTTTTCAGATGAATTCGTCCTAATTTTTCAGCTTTAAAAAAGGCGAAAAAGCTTTCGTTCGCCTTACACAATTAGAGATAAAGCGTCTTAAAAATTTTACTTGGTCTAGAAACCTTTGCAATTCTTTTTTGTTAGGTGGCTTGGCCTCAAAAATAGTCTTCTTTTTATTCTTATCGAGCTCAATCCCCCTTTTGTGCACTAGAAAATCAAGGAAGTTTCCCGTATTAACACCAAATGCACATTTCAAAGGATTCAATTTTAATTTGTATTGCCCCATTCGCTTAAATGAGTGTCTTAGTTGTTCAAAATGGTTTTCATCTTTAATAGATTTGACCATTATATCGTCTACATACACTTCAACAAACTTACCTATCATATCATGAAAAATCAAGTTCATCGACCTTTGATAAGTTGCCCCTGCATTTTTTAAGTCGAAAGACATAACTACCCATTCAAAACATCCTAAAGCTACAGGGCATCTAAAGGCAGTTTTGTATATATCTTCTTCAACTATGTAAATTTGGTTATATCCCGAATACCTATCCATAAAAGAATACATCACATGTCCGGCAGTTGAATATACTAAAGAGTCTACCGTAGGCATTGGATATTCATCTTTGGACGTTATTAAGTTTAAATTTCTAAAATCTATGCACACCCTTAACTTACCATTCTTTTTAACACTGACACGGTATTAGACAACTATTCGACATATCTGGTCGTCCTAATAAAACCTACTTTTAACAATCCCTCTATCTCTTTCTTAATTTTAAGAAGTACATTAGGGGCAAAACGCTTAGGAAGTTGTTTATGAGGCTTAAAATTTGGTTTAGTTGGTAATCTATGTTCTACCAAATTCTTATCCAAACCAGACATATGTTCATATTCCCAAACAAAACAATGTTTATACTCTTTTAACAAAGTGATTAATTTACTACTAACATTCTGACTAAGCATTTGGCTGACAAATATTGGGCGATCTTCTCATTCGTCGCCAATATTTACCCTACTCAAAGGGTCTTGTGTTTGAGCGTTCCCAGGCTTTTTGATCCTCATTATTTCATCGTCCAAGTTCCTCGTAAGCAATTTCTCTTCTAAGCAATCCACCTTGTTGACTTCTCGGCCAATATTTTGCTCCAACTCGAACACTTCTAATTTGTTTCCCAATACTTTTAATCCTGCTTCTTCTTTCATCTTGTCTTTACATTCTTTATTGAAAGTCATTGACTTGGCTTTGAAAGCCAGCACGTCAGCCATTTGCCCATGTTGCTGAGAACTCATTTAAAATTCCTTGATTACCTTTTTGCCACTTACTAGCTCTTCCAGGGCCACTATGTTTGGCATCATTTGACTGAACATTTCAGTAAGTTGGCTTTGAAGGCCTGTATATCGACCATATATTCTTGTTGCCGACAACTCATTAAAGTTCCTTGAGAACATTTTTGCCAATCACTGGCTCTTCTAGGGCCACTATGTTTGGCCTCATTTGACTGAACATTTCAGTAAGTGTATCCACTGAAAATGGCTCTTCACTCTGTGCGACAATTTGAGTCTCTTCTCCATCTTGAACCACTCTGACAGGTCCATAATTTCCTTCGTACATGAATCTTTCCACTGAGTTTGCTTCTGCGACAAAAGGTCTATGATATGCATGCACCACTTCTGCTTCGCCCTTGTCATTCTAGAAAACCAGGAATTGGTGGAGGGACGAAGGTATGCAACGACTCCCGTGGATCCTATCTCTTCCTAGTAGCACATTGTAACTAGTAGGACCATCTATTACAAAGAAAACTGTGGTCTTAGTAGTTGTCCCCACCGTTATGTCCAGTGGCATTACCCCTTTAGCTGAAGTTGCTACTCCGTTAAAGCTTGTGAGAATAACTTTCGTTGGGATCATATCGCTTTCTATTTTTGCAAACTTTCTCATCATCCTGGACCAGATGGTATTTATGGTTACTCCATTATCAATGAGCACTTTCGCCACATGTATACCATTGACTAAGGCCTTCAAGTACAATGGCCTCAAGTGTTTAGTTAATTTCATGGTTGGTCTCTTGAAGATGACATTTTCATCAGCATCTATTTTCACTTCCTGTTTGTCTTCCGTTGAATTGTTTCCTTGTCATAACTCAACATGCAATATTTCGCACTGAACTTCTGCTTCCTGGATTTCCTTTCTAATTTCTTCTAGTACTTTTTCTTCGATTACCCATCATGTAGGGGGAGTCAATATTCTTGGAGGCGTATGAGGAAGAAGAAGCGTATGAGGAAGAAAGTGGATAGAGAAGTGATTGTAAGAGATATTTAATGAATAGTGGAGGATATTTATTGATAAACAAAATATCAAACCAGTTTAAGTGTGAACACAATGGGACAACGATGAACAATAAATGTCCATCCTCTCTTTTAAGGTAAGTAGGATTATGTGAAATTAAATTCAATAAATTTAAAAAGTTAAAATTAGCGGTCATTTTTAAAATCAATCACATCCCTTTCAAAAAAAAAAAAAAGAAACAGGAAAAAAAAAATAGACTCTATATAAAGATTAAATAATTTTTAATCACATACAAAAAGTGGAAAAAGAAAACAAGCATGTAACAAACAAAATTTTGTGAATGTAAATATACTTGAGATAAAAAAGGATGGATGAGAATGAAATTCAAAACATTCCCTTCCTAGATCACACTGTTGGTATTTGGGAAAAATTGAAATTGATACTTAGCCCGGTTTAATGCCCATTAAAAGAAAAAATGTTATCTAATATTAATAATACTAAAACATTTAAGTGTTGTTAAGTGATAGACACAACGAAAGTTAGAAGGGAAAATTAGGCCTAATGCTCTAAAAATTAACCCAATTAGATTAATACCCTAAATTAATTAAATATCACATAAATCCCATATTAATTACGCCCTAAACTAAACAAATCCCCAAAACTGCAAAATCTCCCAGCCACTGAATAGTGAATACAGAGACCACAAACATGCCATGTCGACCGCCTCTACCACCGTTCGTCGTCCATCTTTTTCAACTCTGGACTTGCGGTGATTCTATTGCTGGTAACAACTGTTTTCTTCTTGGTTTGTGTAGTTTCATCCACTCTTTCTTTTAGTGCTCAGATTTTAAAACCAAACAATGTTAAGAAATGTTGGGATTCTTTGAACATAGTACTGGTTCTTGTTGCTGTAGTGTTCGGATTTCTTAGCAGAAAGAAGAATGGAGATAGATACTATGATGAATATCCAACTTCAATGGTTAAACAAAATGAAACCCAAAAATAAAATCCATCAACCCCACATCAATGGTATGATTATTCTACAAATGAAACCCATAAATCATGTCCATCTCAATGGTGTATCAATATTCATCAAATAATGAAAATAAGCTCTACAAAAGTTCCACCATGAGGAGGACTAGTATTTCTTACCCAGATCTACGGGAATTTTCATCAAATTGAAGTTATGAAGATGAACGCTGGCGATTCTATGATGATGTACATGTTGATACTTATGGGGATTCCGATTCGAGCCAGCTTCATCGTCGCCGCCGGAGCTTAGAAGAAATTGATCGAGAAAAAGAGCAGAACACCAAGAATATTTATGTTGATACATTTGTAAGGCGTCTGAAGGAGGTTTCAGATACTCCGCCTCTTCCAGCAATGCCGACGATGTACCCAGCTCAGAAACCGGATTCACTTTTTTAAATTTTGTCAATTTTTTTTTTTTTT
>OU503038.1:24014735-24104338 GCA_912172775.2 Fraxinus pennsylvanica
AAGATCTGCACGCAACCAACACCGAACAGATCGAAGCATCAACCGCACCTAATGAAAATGACCACAACCACCGCCACCTGCACCAACCACCGCCGACCACCAAAACGCAGTAGACGGCACCCATAGCCACTGGCTCAGCCACCACCACCACCAAATTGCAACAAATAGCACACATCTACTACCGCCACAGCCTCCACCACCTCGCAGTTGATCGCACACAGCCACCACATCTGCCAACACCAAGTTCGGGACCCGAAATGACCACGAAAATCGCGACCCAAACACTCCTTCACGCAAAAAAAGAAAAGATCTGCTCGCAAAAAATGGATCTGCACGCACAAACACCCCTCCACCACTTGCAGTGGCTTCACAGAGAAGGAGAGGAGAGAACGGGAGGAGATGAGATGAGACGGCGCATCGTCGCCGCTTCAAGGTTTGACAGGGAGGAGAGACGGCGACGGGGAAGAACGACAATGGAGGATGGGTGAGACTGGGAAGAACAGATGGCAGGAAAGGTGGTGCAACTATCGATCGTCGGCTTAGGTGCCGGCGATGTGGTGCGCCGGCAGGTGGTGGTGGCGGGAATTGGGAGAGAGGGGAGAGGGGAGAGAATGGATGGCAGGGGAGAGAAATGGGAGAGAAAATGAGAGAATTAGGGTTTAAAATGGTATATGATTGATTTAAATAGAAATTAATTTAAAAATCATTAAATAAAAACCTGATTTATGTATTATTAAAGTTGTTTTTGGATTTATGAAAATGAAAGTTTAAAAACATGTGAGGGTGTAATTTCCTCTATTAATAATACTAAAACATTTAAGTGTTGTTAAGTGATAGACACTACGAAAGTTAGAATTACGTGATTCATTTAATTATACCTCACAATTAATGTCACACTAGTGTCATATAGATTGGTGTTTTAGCACTATTTGTGCTAAATAACATTACTTCAATTAAAAAGATTTTTTCTGGGAAATGAGTTTTGAAATAGATTTCGTTTCACCGTGTAATCAAGTGGATTCCAGAAGGCAAGGCAAAATGCTTTGACATTCTTTTGATCAAAATTTTTGTTTTGAGCATGACAAGCCCTACCTATAGGGGTGGTAAAAGGGTTGAATAGCTCGTCAAGGTTCGGCCCATGGACGGCTCGAACTCATTTCGGGACTAGCCCGAGTTGAGCAAGGGGTTCATTAGGCTTGCTCGGCTCGGCTCGTCGAGCTCGCGAACGACTTGTAGGCATGGCCCTCGAGCCTAAAGTTCATGAGCCTACGAGCTCATGGGCTCGTAAAAAATGTGAAAAATAAAAAAAATAAAAAAAATCTCAAGCTCATCCCATTACCACCATTACCTACCTATTGTTGCCGACATATCCATACGTCAAATTTTAGCTTATTTACTTTTTCTAATTTTATGAACATTTAGTTTATGTTGATGTACATGGCCATTGTTTCAACCCCATTAATCTCCCACATAATCACAATCGTTATCTGACTTGGCAAAATTCTTATTGAATTGGTATATTTATTGCTCTCTGCTTTTTTTAATTAAATTGAAATAATGTGGTTTTGTGTTTACTAAATTATGTGGGTTCGGAAATAGTTTAGAATAACAGGGAAAAACAAAGGCATTTTTCCCAGTTGTAGGAAGCTTGTACACTACTTGTTGAATTGCCCATCAAAGCAACGATGCCCAAATTGTGGGTTGGGGTTCGTGAAATGTATGGAGAGAATGTCTACTCTTTATTAGAAATTTCAGCTCCAAAACAAATTCTAAGGTAATATATGCTCTCTGTCACTTTTACTATCTACATGGAGAAGATGCCGATGCATGAAAGTAGTGCAAAAAATTGTTGTCGACTTACCTTCAAGAGGTCCCACCATGGACACACCTCACTCAGTTCAACTGATTCAAGAAAACCTTTTGATTGTAGGCTATTATAGAATTGGGGGACTAGGGATTCACCCAGGGTTTCACCTTATGTTTTTGGAGATTTCGTTCCAATTGCAACGGGAGGAGAGTAACCTAAATTATGTACAAGTAGAGTTATTCCAATTCCAATTACATGGCGTTGACATGTAACCTAAATTATGTACAAGTAGAGTTATTCTTAATAATTTAACATGCCATGTCTCCATACTTTAGCCATGAAGGCAACATTATCAGCGGTTTCCATCCGGTAGCCAAAGAAATTGAACGGAGTAAAGTTGAATGGCTAATTGGATAAGTTTTAAAGATCGATGACTAAGCCGTGACATGTATCAAACATTTAGATCTGCAATGGTGCGAAATTAAACCCGAAACCCATATCGTACGGCCGATTCTTACATAACCATGTCGACCCTGAAAGAGATCCTCACTCGGCGGCCGGTGGCTGCGACGATCCGTTTAACAGTTCCGGCGGGAGGGGCGAAGCCGGCGCCTCCAGTGGGTCCGGCTTTGGGTCAGTACAGGCTGAATCTGATGGCCTTCTGCAAGGATTTCAACGCGAGGACCCAGAAATACAAGCCCGATACGCCCATGGCGATTACCATAACGGCGTTCACGGACAACACTTTTGAGTTCATTGTCAAGTCCCCCTCCGTAACGTGGTACCTGAAGAAGGCGGCGGGCATAGAAAACGGGAGTAGCCGGCCGGGTCACGTGACAGCCTCCACTATCACCCTCAAGCACGTGTACGAAATTGCCAAGATCAAGCAGAGTGATCCTTTCTGTCAGTACATGTCCTTGGAGTCCATTTGTAAGTCCATTATTGGGACCGCTAATTCCATGGGGATTAAGGTCCAGAAGGAGCTCGATTAATTTGAAAACGACTGGAATTTAGTAGAAATTTCGAGTGAGCAATGGGTTATAAAGATAATGTATGGTTCCCAATGTGTGATTTTCGTGTTTTTGTTTCTCTGCTCTGTCCTGGAGGATTCAGATGTGCTGATTAGGTTAGAGTTTTAGTACAAGGAGGAAAAATTCTTGAGCAGCATGTTCAAATTTATGTCACTTTGTATTGAATTTTTCGTCAGATTTTGGTTCCAACTGCCTAATGACATTCAGTTGAACATGGCTCCAGATAAAAATGTGTTAGCTTAAATGCTTTATACGAAAGTAATGATAAGTACAGTAATATAACATGTCCAATTGTCTCAATGCTATTACCCGACTGACTCTTTGCTAAGAGAAAATGTGCTGCGGGAACTAGCATTAAAGGAACTATTTACATTTAAATCCTGATTTTTATTTTTATTCTTTCAATAGGAAAGAAATCATTGAGGAACATAGAGATTACCTTCATAATAAAGCAGTATGTTTGACAATTGCCGCATTCCATTGTTGTAGCTTAAACATGCTAGATGCACATAAAATGATGATTCTCTCCGATGGTTGCTTTATGTTTTGATTCTAGTAGTACTTGACATGGCTTAAAAGATCTTAGAATGAACAGATCAAGTTGCTTTTTTTTCCCTAGATAAAGATCATTGATGTTAGGTAGGTATTGAAATTTGATGTTTTTAATTTGTTTTGTTTCCACAAAGGTCATCAATCCAAGCAACCTGGAGGATGGATGGCCAGAGTTCCTTATGGTTCTCATGGCTTCCAAGAGATTAAGTTTTTAGATGACAAATCAAACAAAATAGGAGCTCTCTAAATAGTAGGTGCAGAAATGTTTTGCCATATCCAAATTCTTGATTTACTTTGTGCTATAGTGATCCGAGCAATTTGTCTATTTAAAACTTTGATTCTATGTTTATGTTGTGCAACTTGGAAAATTGCCTACCAGAATGGAGATGAAAACTAAATGCTGCACATCCTTATCATTGTTAATTGTTATAAATCAATCTGATCTAGCATATCCATGGCCTTGTAAACTACTATACTATCACATTTCTTGATTGATAGAGAACTTTTGTGATTTCATCTTGATGCCATTTTCCATATCATGAAGAATTTTGAGGTCAGAATCCTCTTGTGAGTTCTTACCCATCTTCTATCCCTGTTAAAAAATGTGCATTTACAGTATTTGTAAGTTTCACTTTGTCTGAAGCTTCTTTGGTTGGATGTTGGTGGATTGACCCAAAATCTGTCTTAATCCCGTTTGGTAGGGTTTTAATAATATGTATTGTAGTGCACAATTTACTTTGTGGTGAATTATTACTTTTCACTATCCAATGATAGCAGTCGTTGCCTGTTATTGCCTGCATAATTTTTCTCTTTTAGTTCATAATTATGAAAAAGAAAGTTTATTGTTGATTACTTCCACATCAAGATTGAGAAGAAACTGGATTAATTTGTGTTTTTGATACAAATGACTGACCTTGAGGGGATGTCTCTAAATAAAAGCAAGCATGCTTTTTAATCTATGTGGCAAAGAATGTATCCCTGTATTACTATCATCTTAAGCGATTCTAGGTGTTGTTTGTTCTATATTGACATTGTGGTCCTCTGCATTAGGCATTAACACCGTTTTATGATCTTCTTATGCTCCTGTGGGTGGATTATGTGAAGGCACATAGAAATATCTGGTTCTACAGGTTGTACAGGGCAGACAGGCTTCATATCTAGGTGTCTTGTACTAAAGATTTAGAACCTAATCTTAATTTTTACAGGTACTAGCATCGCTGGTATTAATTGAGAGAGGACATTGCAAGCTAGCAAAGGATTGCTTGTAGTAATATCTAGCAAAATCTATTGGAAAATCTACATATTTCTGTGATCAGAGACTAGTGATGATGAGGTTGTTGTTGATTAAAAAATCACGACTTCTTACCTATCAAAAAAAAAAAAAAATCACGAGTTCTTGGATTTTAATTTGATGCAGGTTTATACTTTTTTCCTTGGAATTTATTGCTTAATTTATTGTTTTGGGGAAAATTTGTTTGTATGATTGTGATGGCTATTTTGGGGTTACTCTGCAGTTAGTATATATTAGAGAAGCATGAATGCTCTGATGTTACCCATTGAGTGATAAAAAAAATGTTTCTGGCTTGGTTCTAAAACTTAAGGTTCGTTTGTAAGAGTGAAATTTTGGTGGAAAGATGATTCAAGGAATTAAATTGCCACAATTGTTTTCTTGGGAATTGTTAATTAATTATATTTGATTGGTATAATTTTTCACCTGGAAAATATTGAAATTTTGGATCTTTTGATATTCGTTTGACTTTATTTTTCATAGAAATTGTACATTAAAGGGAAAAATCTTTTTACAAGTAAGAATATAATTTGTTTTCATTGTCCAAAAAATAAAATAAAAAAAAGTGTAAGCTATATGTGTTGTACAGTACCCCGAGACTTTTTGGTAGTTGTATTGGATAGTATCAACAAATTGAAACCCTTATGTATGCTGCCTATATCTACAACTTGCTGGCAAAACATTAATTTCTTGAATGCCTTTCCAAAGTTTTTTATGGCCCCATGTTTTAATTTGTTCATAACAGCCCTACATTCAAGAAACTGTTTCCAGAATACGTTGACAAGTATGAAGAGCAGCTTGCAGCCGAGAAATCTAAACTTGTGCAGGACACATCTGCACATACTCAAGATGGACTCTGAAACCCTTTGTTAGAGAAACATGGGGCAAAGGCAGAGTTGAAAAGAATCGAAGCTCCAAAGGAGTTAAATAACCAGAGGAAGCAATCTTTTCCAGTTTGGTTGTTGCTGTTACTGCTTTCCATTTTTGGTGTTGTAATGGCTCTGCTACTACTACAACTTTGATAGACAAGGGGTGTAAATTATGAGAGAGAGAGAGTGTGTGTGGACATGTGAGCATTTCAAACCTTGATCGACTCTTAAGCAAATTGATGTCCTGGCTGGCAGCACACTTCTTACTACGTTCATATCATATTTGACATGACAATGTACTGAATATATTGTTAACTTAGTGAGAATTCGAATATTCCCTGTTTTGACTAAAAGGTTGAAGATGTTAAGATTTGAAGGGTGAGGATTCACTTTTCACAATTTGAAGAGTTCTGGGTGCCATTTTCCTAGGTAATTTTGGTGATAATTGGTGCAATCTCTCAATTATGAAGATCTTTGTTGTGATATCTAGTTTGATGAGCTTTCGTCTTAGTTTTTATGTCTCTATTGTGCAATCTCCCATTATGAATCTCCCTCCGTCATGTGGTACCTAAGAAGGCAGTGAGTGACGGAAAGGATATCAGCCGACTGGATCGCGTGACACATCCACTATCACCCTTCAGCATGGAGTTAATTGTTTCAACACTTACTAAACTTTATACAACGTCACATTTCCTTCACTGAACTTTATAAAGCTTGGGAGTAACAATGATAAATTATCAATTTAAATTTTAGAACATAATCGAGGCAACATTGAAAGTTGCATAGAGATGAATGTATGCACAGTAATAATAATGAATTATAATAACTAATTGATTTCATCGGTGAGAGAGGGAGATATTTTATGCACGCACAAAAAATATATATATAAATGAGAGAAAATTATATACAACTTTACGGGGTAAGAGAGAAGTTTACGGGGTGCAAAAAATACTGGGATTTGACTAATTCTTTTCTTTAACCTAAAAGAAAAATCGTGGTTGCAGAAAACTAGCTGATACACAAATTGCCAAAATAAATGTAGTAAATTCGCTTTGACGTATATGTGTGTAGAAAAAATTCACACGTTACCAAATGAATTTTGGCACACTTGATAGATGATTATGCTTATAAAAATTATTACATTTTAAGAGAATTGTGCTGATAACGTGTCATAAAAAAGTGAAGGAGATGAAAGAATAGAAATTAATTGACTGTGTGTATTATAATAAGAATCAAAGTCCTATATTTATAGAGAAGTATTAGGGATACGATAATAATAATAATAATTTCTAGAGCTGTAAGAGTACAATTTTTATTCACTAATAAACTAACCGTTCACAACAATTATTTATTATTGTTTCCATTTCCGATATTTTCATGTTTCTTTTCTTTATTTGTTAACTTGAGATATGAATTTACAAAAATGAGATGAATATGAATTGAGATATGAGTATGAATTTATTTGTTCAAGTTCTTTCTTTTCTCTGTTAAATGGAGATGAATATGAATTTAGGAGATTTGGTAGTCTGCAGAATCTATGTTCATAAAGCCTGTTCCCTGGAGGGCAATCCAAGTTGAAGATCTGTCTTCTATGTTGTAGACTGGTGCTAAAATAATGTTGTAGCCTTTTTGTACAGTAACTTACACAGCCCACATTTTTGTGGACCCCATCCCATGTGTGTGGGCGGTGTAAATTACTGTGTACCAAGGCTGTACACCAAGCAAGGTTCATCCTAAATATTACTATCTGCAAGAGAAAAAGAGATGGAAAAGAAAGGGAAACAGAAGGAAGGAGCTCCACAAAATGTTTCCGCATGTTGACTATATTTGTTCTTGGTGTACAAAGTTCGTTATAATCGTGATATTTTATTCGATCATGACCGTATATGTATTTATTTATTAACAAGTTCGAATAATGTGAATCGACTGTATTTGTTCTTGGTGTTCGAAGTTCATTGTAATCGTGATATGTTATTCGATCATGACCGTATATGTATTTATTAACAAGTTCGAACTGTGAATTTCCAATATGGAATGGTCTCTTGTATCAATTAATAAGTAGATATTGTGATGTATTATTATGCTTGGAGCTAAACATAATCTTCAACCGGTTCGTCCATGTGCTTGCCAACGAGTCTTGCTCGAAATATAGAAATGAAATGGGTTGGCCTCTTACAAATTACTCCACGTTAATGTTTTCTTTTACATTTTTTAAATTTTAAAAGAAAATAAATTTAAATTTTCTGCTTTACAGGCAGAGAGCGGATGTAGAGCCATCTAGTGCACAAGGCTAATTAGGTTATTGTTCATGATCACGTGTTATGACAATGTCCAAAATTTTGAGAAGTCATATATTTTTATAAACTGAACTTCATGACACTCCAAAATTCAGAAGAAATTCACCAGAAAGATCGAAAAACAATGCAATTCGGGATTACAAAATAAATAGTTAAAACTATAATTTCTACCGAATCGAACTGGACTTGAAAGAAGAATTAAATCACTGTTTATTTCTTTTCTCAGCGACAACTAGCGATGTCAACGAGTCGAGCCGAGCCGAAAAAAAAAAGCTATAGCCGAGCCCGAGTTTTTTTTGGCCTGAGCCGAGCCTGACAAAAAAAAAAATGAGGCTTGGCCCGAGCCGGCTCGAATTTTTTGATTTTTTATTATTATTATTATTAAGGCAGCTAAAAATACAGGTAGCTTGCTAGCTGCCTGCAACAGGTAGCCGCAGCAATTGTCTTCAAAAAAAAAAATTTTTTTTTTAATAGGAGGCTCGCCCAGGCCACGGGCTGGCCCGGGCTCGAGCCGACTATTCAAAGTGGGGCTCGGTGCCGTCCGAGCTTTTTTGCCACCGCTAACGACAACCCTTCTTGACCTCACATCATTCCTGAATTTCACTCAGATCTCAGATTGTGCCCCGGAACACAAACCGCTAGTTTATGTCCTCAGTCGATCAATGACTTTCCTTAGAAGGGCACCCGTGTATTGAAGTTTGGATCTATCTTCAATGGGCTTTCTCAATTGGAATTTGGCCCAAAATAAAATTTAAAAAAAATGCTATTTAAGAAAATTATATCCTGCGGAAAAAAAAAAAATTTATAGTCAAATTTGCCCCAATAAACTTAGGAAGTGTCCAATCTTACAATTAAGATCCCATTCAATGTAGAGTTCTATTCAAAGTAGAATTCAATTATTTTAAGCTTGCAGCATGTGAATATGTGTGGTGCCGTGCAATTAGACAAAGTCCAACATCCTTATCCAAAATTGTATAGGCTCTTTATGTAAATTAAACTTCATTTGAATAGATAAGAAGCTGATATATCAAAGTTGGATTATGATTGATAGCAAAATTATGAGTCATCCATGTCAAAGACATTTGCCATTTATCATCTGTGGCCTACGTAAAAGAGCATCCCTCTGGTGAGATCCAGCTCAAATCATAGCTTGCATTTTATTCAAAGAGATGCATCGTGGGGTCGAGTTTTTAGTATGCTATAAAACGATAATGTCGGTCCATTAATTTACTTAAAATTGACCTTAATTGGATCATATCGACTAAGGTAAGATCAAATAGATGTCGATCAAAGTTAAATGAAACTGCCAACTCAACAAGATAGACACATGTTAATTTACAAATCAAGATAGTGATAAATTGAGAATAACATGTAAATTTAACGGTAATTTAAAGTTTCTCTTTCTAGGCATTTCCATTCAAGCTTGACCTAACATTTCTCTAAGGATTAGGTCATCTCTTATGGCAACACCAAATTTCACCAAAATTTGGTGCAAAAGTGCTCCAATGTGACACAAATTTTGCACAATTTTGGAAAAATGGTGCAAAGTTTAATTTGCCAAAAGAATTGTTGGAAGGTATTTGTGTCATTTGTGTTATATAATTTTTGAAACAATTATTATTATTATTATTATTATTATTATTATTATTATTATTATTATTATTATTATTATTATTATTATTTGCATTTAAAATAAAATTTAAATGTTTAAGCAAATTGATGTCCTGGCTGGCACGACTCTTAAGCAAATTGATGTCCTGGCTGGCAGCACACTTTTTACTACGTTCATATCATATTTGACATGACAATGTACTGAATATATTGTTAACTAGTGAGAATTCGAATATTCCCTGTTTTGACTAAAAGGTTGAAGATGTTAAGATTTGAAGGGTGAGGATTCACTTTTCACAATTTGAAGAGTTCTGGGTGCCATTTTCCTAGGTAATTTTTGTGATAATTGGTGCAATCTCTCAATTATGAAGATCTTTGTTGTGATATCTAGTTTGATGAGCTTTCGTCTTAGTTTTTATGTCTCTATTGTGCAATCTCTCATTATGAATCTCCCTCCGTCATGTGGTCCCTAAGAAGGCAGCGAGTGACGGAAAAGTTATCAGCTGACTGGATCGCGTGACACATCCACTATCACCCTTCAGCATGGAGTTAATTGTTTCAACACTTACTAAATTTTATACAACGTCACATTTCATTCACTGAACTTTATAAAGTTTGGGAGTAACAATGATAAATTATCAATTTAAATTTTAGAATATAATTGAGGCAACATTGAAAGTTGCATAGAGATGAATGTGTGCACAGTGATAATAATGAATTATAATAACTAATTGATTTCATCGGTGAGAGGGAGAGATTTTATGCACGCACAAAAAAAAAAAAAAAAGAGAGAAAATTATATACAACTTTAAGGGGTAAGAGAAGTTTACGGGCTGCAAAAAATACGTGCAATGAATGAATGACTTATCAACCGTGAATCTCTCGTGATTGCTGAAAACTAATTCTTTTGACTAGCGTCCAATATTCTGGTATTTGACTAATTCTTTTCTTTAACCTAAGAAAAGAACAATGCTAGAGTTACATCAATTTTGACAGCCCTCTCACATACATTTGGTGGGGTCCACGATTAAAATAATTGTGGGCCCCACCCATGGGAGAGGGCTGTCAAAATTGCTGTACAATTTTGATTGTACATTAAGTATTTTTGAAAAGAAAAATCGTGGTTGTAGAAAACTAACTGATACACAAATTGCCAAAATAAATGTAGTAAATTCGCTTTGATTGTATATGTGTGTAGAAAAAAATTCACACGTTACCAAATGAATTTCGGTACACTTGATAGATGATTATGCTTATAAAAATTATTATATTTTAAGAGAATCGTGCTGATAACGTGTCATAAAAAAGTGAAGGAGATGAAAGAATAGAAATTAACGGACTTGTGTGTATTATAATGAGAATCAAAGTCCTATATTTATAGAGAAGTATTAGGGATACAATAATAATAATAATTTCTAGAGCTGTAAGAGTACAATTTAATTCACTAATAAACTAACCATTCACAACAATTATTTATTATTGTTTCCATTTCCATTTCCGATATTTTCATGTTTCTTTTCTTTATTTGTTAACTTGAGATATGAATTTACAAAAATGAGATGTATATGAATTGAGATATGAGTATGAATTTATTTGTTCAAATTCTTTCTTCTCTGTTAAATGGAGATGAATATGAATTTAGGAGATTTGGTAGTCTGCAGAATCTATGTTCATAAAGCCTATTCCCTGGAGGGCAATCCAAGTTGAAGATCTGTCTTCTATGTTGTAGACTGGTGCTAAAATAATGTTGTAGCCTTTTTGTACAGTAACTTACACAGCCCACATTTTTGTGGGCCTCACCCCATGTGTGTGGGCGGTGTAAATTACTGTGTACCAAGGCTGTACACCAGACAAGGTTCATCCTAAATATTACTATCTGCAAGAGAAAAAGAGATGGAAAAGAAAGGGAAACAGAAGGAAGGAGCTCCACAAAATGTTTCCGCATGTTGACTATATTTGTTCTAGGTGTACGAAGCTCATTAGATATTTTATTCGATCATGACCGTATATGTATTTATTAACAAATTCGAACAATGTGAATTGACTGTATCTGTTCTTGGTGTACGAAGTTCATTGTAATCGTGATATGTTATTCGATCATGACCGTATATGTATTTACTAACAAGTTCGAACAATGCGAATTTCCAATATGGAATGGTCTCTTGTATCAATTAATAAGAAGTAGATATTGTGATGTATTATTATGCTTGGAGCTAAACATAATCTTCAACCGGTTCGTCCATGTGCGAGTCTTGCTCGAAATATAGAAATGAAATGGGTTGGCCTCTTACAAATTACTCCACGTTAATGTTTTCTTTTACATTTTTTTTAATTTTAAAATAAAATAAATTTAAATTTTCTGCTTTACAGGCAGAGAGCGGATGTGGAGCCATCTAGTGCACAAGGCTAATTAGGTTATTGTTCATGATCACGTGTTATGACAATGTCCAAAATTTTGAGAAGTCATATATTTTTATAAACTGAACTTCATGACACTCCAAAATTCAGAAGAAATTCACCAGAAAGATCGAAAAACAATGCAATTCGGGATTACAAAATAAATAGTTAAAACTGTAATTTCTACCGAATCCAACTGGACTTGAAAGAAGAATTAAATCACTGTTTATTTCTTTTCTCAGCGACAACTAGCGATGTCAACGAGTCGAGCCGAGTCGAAAAAAAAAAGCTATAGCCGAGCCTGAGTTTTTTTTGGCTTGAGCCGAGCCTGACAAAAAAAAAATGAGACTTGGCCCGAGCCGGCTCGAATTTTTTGGTTTATTATTATTATTAAGGTAGCTAAAAATACAGGTAGTTTGCTAGCTGCCTGCAACAGGTAGCCGCAGCAATTGTCTTCAAAAAAAAAAATTTTTTTTTTAATAGGAGGCTCGCCCAGGCCACGGGCTGGCCCGGGCTCGAGCCGACTATTCAAAGTGGGGCTCGGTGCCGTCCGAGCTTTTTTGCCACCGCTAACGACAACCCTTCTTGACCTCACATCATTCCTGAATTTCACTCAGATCTCAGATTGTGCCCCGGAACACAAACCGCTAGTTTATGTCCTCAGTCGATCAATGACTTTCCTTAGAAGGGCACCCGTGTATTGAAGTTTGGATCTATCTTCAATGGGCTTTCTCAATTGGAATTTGGCCCAAAATAAAATTTAAAAAAAATGCTATTTAAGAAAATTATATCCTGCGGAAAAAAAAAAATTTATAGTCAAATTTGCCCCAATAAACTTAGGAAGTGTCCAATCTTACAATTAAGATCCCATTCAATGTAGAGTTCTATTCAAAGTAGAATTCAATTATTTTAAGCTTGCAGCATGTGAATATGTGTGGTGCCGTGCAATTAGACAAAGTCCAACATCCTTATCCAAAAATGTATGGTCACTTTATGTAAATTAAACTTCATTTGAATAGATCAGAAGCTGATATCCAACATCCTTATCCAAAATTGTATGGTCTCTTTATGTAAATTAAACTTCATTTGAATAGATCAGAAGCTGATATATCAAAGTTGGATTATGATTGATAGCAAAATTATGTGTCATCCATGTCAAAGACATTTGCCATTTATCATCTGTGGCCTACGTAAAAGAGCACCCCTCTGATGAGATCCAGCTCAAATCATAGCTTGCATTTTATTCAAAGAGATGCATCGTGGGGTCGAGTTTTTAGTATGCTATAAAACGATAATGTTGGTCCATTAATTTACTTAAAATCGGCCTTAATTGGGTCATATTGACTAAGGTAAGATCAAATAGATGTCGATCAAAGTTAAATGAAACTGCCAACTCAACAAGATAAACACATGTTAATTTACAAATCAAGATAGTGATTAATTGAGAATAACATGTTAATTTAACGGTAATTTAAAGTTTCTCTTTCTAGGCATTTCCATTCGAGCTTGACCTAACATGCTCTAAGGATTAGGTCATCTCTTATGGCAACACCAAATTTCACCAAAATTTGGTACAAAAGTGCTCCAATGTGGCACCAAATTTTGCACAATTTTGGAAAAATGGCGCAAAATTTAATTTGCCAAAAGAATTGTTGGAAGGTATTTGTGTCATTTGTGTTATATTATTATTATTATTATTATTATTATTATTATTATTATTATTATTATTTGCATTTATAATAAAATTTAAATGTTAAAAATAATAATTAATGAACTAATTAAAATAAGAATAATAAAATTTAAAATATAACAAACGTGATTATTTATAGTTAACATGAAATATATTACAACAATCACATACCTACATTAATCTAGTTTTATTTAAAGAAAACGATACATAAAAACAAGTGCATATTTTAATAATTTGGAAGATCGTTTTCAAATCCTCCAATATCCTCAAAATAATTTCAAAACAAACTAAATGAACTTTCAGATCTTTTATCTTGTTGTTGAGCTCTCTTTCGTAAAATTCTTATTTTTCTCGGGATGTTGGGCAAATTAGATTGTATGCATCGGAGATAGAAAAATTGTCCAACCGCATGGGCACGACAATATACAGGTCGTAGTGGATTCCCAACTATTATCTTTGCATCGGATATGGGATGCATATTTTGGATTTCCAAGTTTGAACAATGGACGGAAGCGCCAAGTCTAGAAGTTGAGTTGGTGGAAGACGGAAATCATCGTTTTCAAGAATTCATTGCTCGTCATAGACAAATGAAGGATAAAGAGGCTTACATTGCATTTCGAAATGCATTAATCGATCGTTTGTTAGAAAAGCATACGAAATTCGAGAATTAAATTGCAATGATATTTCGACTTTATAATATCATAATATTCAAATTCGAAAAGCAATACACTATTTTTTAATGACTTGATTTAATATTTTTCATTTTTGAAATGATTCTACTAATTGTACTATGTTTTAATAATATATTTATTAATGAATTTAATATTTACTTTAATTTAACGTAATTATTTATTTAGAAATTTATGTGTGTCTAAAATAAATAAATAAATTATTAAGAATAAAAAAAGTGAAGAAAATGATTAAACACTGTTAATTTGGTGTAAGATTTGCTGTAAAATGGTGCAAATTTGGGTGCAGCATTGAAAATGATTTTAGTCTTTGTAACTCACTAATTAAATGGTTTGTTGTGTCGTCGTAAAAAAATATTTAATAATTAAAGTCAACATGACCAGATGAAAATTATGAGGAGAGATGTGTGAAAGACTTGTTCTTCATTCCATTCAATTCAATCTAACACATTCAATACGTGATCAAAAAATCGATTGAATATGTTAGAGTCTGTTTGGTATGGATTTTGATTTTCTACAGTAAATCAATTCTCATTTTCAACCACACATTCTTCAATAAAATAATATTTTCCATCACATCAATAATTTTTTCATCTTTTTCAACCACACATTTCCCATCATATAATAAATTACTAAGAATAAAAAAAGCGAGGAAAATGATTAAACACTGTAAATTTGGTGTAAGTTTTGGCGTAATGGTTGGATATGAATTTTAGTTTGGTGTAAGATTTGCTGCAGCATTGAAAATGATTTTTGTCTTTGTAACTCACTAATTAAATGGTTTGTTGTGTCGTCGTAAAAAAATATTTAATAATTAAAGTCAACATGACTAGATGAAAATTATGAGGAGAGATGTGTGAAAGACTTGTTCTTCATTCCATTCCATTCAATTCAATCTAACACATTCAATACGTGATCAAAAAATCGATTGAATATGACTAAAACAGATAAACATGAGAAATGTTCGTTTATTGCTATGTACAGTTTAACGTAGGAAATATACACTTGTTGTATAATATGTTGACAAGTCCAACCATTCCTAATTTCGAGCAACTTAAACTAGAAATTTATTGAATTTAGAAAATATAAAATAAAAGAGAAAAACAAAAAAGACTTGTACCACTACTAATAAAAGCAAGAGCAAAAAGTGGTACATATGACCCCCATTTCTCCACTATTAATAATTAACACGAACACTATACAAATTAAATACATAAAACAAAATATTTTCTCTCTCCTCGGTTGCACCAACCAGCAACTTTTCCTACCGTTCTCATACTATTTCACGCAATCTAAATACCAGTAATTATACAGAAAATCAGTATGTTTTCTGTGTAAATTCATCCGATTGAATCTGTGATTTTGTGATTCGTGTTCTATATCGTTATCATCATGTCTTGCTCATCGTCGTCGTCAGGATCGGAAGATGAGGATGAGGGCATTGATTCCTACAGAAAAGGAGGCTACCACGCCGTGCGAGTCGGCGATTCGTTCGCCGGGGGGCTATACATCGCCCAGCGAAAACTGGGCTGGGGCCAGTTCTCCACCGTCTGGCTTGCCTACGACACTCGATCATCCGTGCGTCTTTTTTCTTCCAATTCCGCATTTTTATTTATGTATATTCATTAGAGATCGCTGTGAGTTTTATGTTTATTTTAATTTAATGATTGAACTAATGATTTATGAACGATTTGATTTAAATTCCTGCTGTATATTTCATTTCATTTTGGCTTATGATTTTCTTAATTATGTATCATAGTCACATTTTTTTATTTATTCAGTTTTGGGAACTGGTATTATATATTTGGGTCAGATTACTTGCTTGGGTAGTATAAGCCTTTACATGATCTCAACAAGGCTGCAGACTATTTCTTTACATGACAATAAATAAATTAAATATATAATACGCCTTTTGGTGCCTCAATTTTCGGGAAAGATTATGGAACTACATTATAGTTTGGCAGTGTGCTATTTTTGGGATGCTTGTTGGATCCATAATTGGTCTGTATGAATTGATCTGTAAACTCTTTAATCTCATTTTACTTTCCACGATCCTATGCACAATATTTCAGCATCTCATTGAGATATGCGCAGTTGCCAGTGCATACCTAATTGTTGGAAAATTTTAAAGCTTTTTAATTTATTGTCTCATGGAAAGTTTAAGGAACAATCCATGTTTGATTGTTCTAATATTTGCTTATTTTGTGATGTATTGTCTTTCTTATAGAAATATGTTGCTCTGAAGATCCAGAAAAGTTCTCGCCAATTTGCTCAAGCTGCTGCCCATGAAATTGAGGTACTTTCAGCCATTACTGATGGCGACCCCTCAAACGCTAAATATGTCGTGCGGTTAGTGGACCACTTTAAGCATACTGGCCCGAATGGGCAGCATCCATGCATGGTCCTGGAGTTTCTTGGTGATAGCTTACTGCGGTTGATCAAGTATAATCGATACAAAGGCCTTGAATTGAATAGAGTTAGGGAGATATGCAAATGCATTTTGACTGGTCTGGATTATCTACATAGGGAACTTGGACTAATACACACAGACCTTAAACCTGAAAATATCCTTCTATATTCCACCATTAATCCTACCAAAGATCCTGCTAGGTCAGGGATGACCCCTATTCTTGAAAGGCCCGAAGGGAACCCTAATGGCGGTGCAACCATAAATATTATTGAGAAAAAATTAAAGCAAAGGGCACGGAGAGCAGTTGCTAGAATATCAGAAAGACGAGCTTCTATGGGAGGGTTTGGAGCTCCTCCAAAGCCTGCTAGGTGCTTAGATGGAATTGACTTGAGGTGTAAGGTTGTGGATTTCGGAAATGCGTGCTGGGCTGATAAGCTGTTAGCTGAAGAAATTCAAACAAGACAATATAGAGCTCCTGAAGTTATACTCCAGTCTGGTTATTCTTTTCCTGCAGATATTTGGTCTTTTGCTTGTATTGCCTTTGAACTTGCCACTGGTGAGATGATGTTTACTCCCAAGAGCGGACAAGGCTTCAGTGAAGATGAGGTAATACCGTCATGCCAGTAATATATTTTATTTTTATGCATTGCATCAGTATGAAATCACCCTCACTACCTTTTCTCCCGTTCTTCAGTCTGAATTTTCAAGTTATCTTTGTTTAGCGAAAAAAGGGAATTGTGTTGGGAGATAGATTTCACCAAGGGTTTGCGAATAATTTGTTTAAACCTTAATTGACACCCGTTTTTGTTTTTGTTGCATCATGAGGCCATCATTTAATGTGCTATTAAATTCCTCAAGTTTGTATGTCTTCCAGAGTGAGCTAAAATAAATTTTGCCACAATGAAATTATGGGTTATTATTCCATGGTCAGTTTGCTACTTTCTTTAATAATACAAAATATTATGCTGTAGTAAGTTTTTCATGTTCCTGATTTTGTTATACCAGATTGATCATAGCCCCTTTAGTTTTTACGCAGTTTCAAGCCTGACTTTTAGGTAACTATCTATAAACAATCAGAAGCCGTACCTGAAACTGTTCTTTTTTAGTCTAATATCTTGTCTGGAATTTTGGTCTTTTGATTTCTCTAATTTGAAATTTATGTTTGACTATAGGATCACCTTGCTTTGATGATGGAGCTCCTTGGAAAAATGCCTCGGAAGGTAAACATATCTCACGTTCTCTTCTGCCTGATCAAGAACTTCTTCTGACTGTTGTTTCTTTCAAAAATAAATAATAAAATTACAGATAGCCACAAGCACGGCTCGATCCAAAGATTACTTCGACAGATATGGGGACCTGAAGAGGATTCGAAGGCTGAAGTACCGACCACTTGATAGATTTCTTGTTGATAAATTTAACTTTTCTGACACCGATGCTCGCGAGTTTGCCAAGTTTCTTTGTCCCCTACTTGATTTTGACCCAGATAAGCGACCAACTGCCCTACAGTGCCTGCAGCATCCGTGGCTCAATGTAGAAAATCTTACCCAAAATGAGGTAAAGAGTGCATCCAGTGTTGAAAAGATGAATCTTGGAATAACCAACCTTCAAATTAAGGTTGGTAAGTGATATAGGAAATAAAGACATTCTAAACATGTTTGAGTTTTGCTTGTGGTTTACTTTTCGGAACTTTCCAAAATCGTCATAGAATTTGATTTGTTGACAAGCTAAAAGATGTAACTTGGTAGCATATTGTTAACACGAGGAAATGACATCAATGTGAAGACACTGACCAAGAATCTGATTATCAAGCTCAAATGCATTCCAGATTGTATATATAACTATATATATGCTCAGGGTGCTTGCTTTATTGATGTTGACATTGATTAAGCAGTTCCTGTGGCTTGAAAAAGCGTTTGCCTGCTCTCTTGTGGACCATTTGAGAAAATGATCTCAACACTTGACTTGGCCACAGAATTGAAAACTCTTGTATGGAAAAACATGGATCGATGATCTGAAGGCTGCTATTCTAAGAACCATTTTGTTATTATTATGAAGAATTTTGTCACAGAATGGCAGTGTCTCAAAGATACAGGGATTTTATTACCCAATTGAAGAAACAGGTTCCTGTGTTGTCCCTCTTGAGTGGTCCTTTGCAGCTGCAGCTGCTAATGGTCCGAACTCAGTTTGATTACAGTTCACATCTCATATTTTGCTGTAGGGTTGCCAACAATTCTGATTCATTTTTGGTGTTTCCTAGAATTCATAACGCTAAATATGATGTTATTATATATTTTTGGAATTTTCGACTCTAGATTTCTCTCTGGATTTTTCCTACTTGGTTATTATTCTTTTCTACATTTTAGGTTGTCAGTATAAAAGTTCCTGTTAATTGTAAATTTTTCAGTATCCACGTGGGAGATATCCCAATCATGGTTGTATAAATCATGGGATCGGTCTACGATCCAATAAGGAAAATAGATTCCTAGTTGTAACAAAATCCTATATTTGTAGAATCGAATAAAATCATATGGAAATCAGAACAATTCTTACAATTCCATGATTCCATAAAGGATAATGCTAGTGGTACATAAGCTTCTACATAAAGCTCTACATAATGATGAAGTGGCAATCATCCGGTCCTTGATGTGTAAGTGTCAGATTTGAATTAAAGGTGGATCACATGCCACGTCAGCATTATGTAGACCCTTATGTAGATGCTTATGTACCACTAGCATCATCCTTCCATAAATTCAATGTAAAGTTGGCTCAAAATTGGAAAAAGTAAAATGTAAAATCAAAACAATTAGGCTGGGCAGTAGGCAGCTTGGTTGCAAGAAATGTGTTTGGATTATGTTTGAATTTTAAGTATTACTTTTAATTAAGTTCAAATCAAAAGATTTACTTTCAACTACTATTAATTTGAGATATTCGTTCTCAGCAACAAAGAAAAATGAGTTATTTTCAGTTTTTGTAACAGGTTTTGAATTATGGTTTATAAAATATAACTTCTTACGATATACATTTTCAAATTTCAAAAGATTTATTGATGAACAAACGTTCTTCCTGACTTTTCGGCAAATTTCTACACTCCCAGTTACATAAATTTCAGCTCTAATCACTTTAATTGTTCCCTACCAGTTCTGTTGTTGATGATTTCTAAAGTACCTGAAATTTTTATGTAAATTTTCTACCGTGCGGGTTGCCCACATCAAAATTCTTTTTAACAACGCATTCACATAATAAAATATTTTACAATTAAATTTAAATATTTTCTTTACTTTTTAACCACGTATTCTCCAAAAAATCATTATTTAAAACAATATTTTCCAGAAAAAAGGGCGACGATGCAGGGGCTAAATATTGATGCTTTACTTATGCTCTAAACATTCGTGACACGACACATCGATCCATTAGTGTCATTTGTACTTAGTCAATCATTTCTCATCAAGAGATATATTGCAAAATTTGTTCATTAAATTATTAAAACACATCGTGAGAGTATTATGAGAAGTGGTTGGAAATGTTTGGTATGACTAATTCATACATACATATGTATGTATGGTATGTATATATATGTATGTATGTATGTATATACACACACTCCCTCCCCCCACCCCCCACCCCACCCCACAATAATAATAGTTAGGCTGAGGGGATGGCTCAAAAGTATTGGTCAGATTTTAATGTGCAACTGACTACATTTTATAAGGCAAGTTAAGGTGTGCTAATCTTCAATTTTATATTGTTTCTAACGAACAAGTAACCGAAAGTCGGAATATTGTAAAGGAAATCCAATCCATGGATTTAAAATCCATTATTGAAAGACAAAAATGGTTCAAAGTGTAGTTTCCACGAAGAAAAAAGAGTAGAAAATGAGGTTTTAAATTACATTTAGTGCGCGTTTGGTAAAGCATGTTTAAAAATTTTATCAACTTTTTAACTGATCAAACTTTTACATATTTCATTAATTTTTATCAAAAATTGCTAAAATTTTCAACCACTCTCATAATTTTTCTATCAGAAAAGGTTAAAAAAAAAAAAAAACCTTCCTCTAAATCAAAATATTAGATTTTTATATTTTCCACTTTCACAAAAAAAAGATTTTTTTTCTTTTTACTTCAATTATGGAAGGAGTAGTGTTATAAGAAATTTGCTTATGCTTCGCGCAAGTTCAAAGAAGACCTTATCACCTAATCACAAAATACGCTTTTCTACGCCTAGTTACATATACGTTTTTCAGCATCTAGACTCGTTTAGATTCATAAAAAATTGAAACTTAATCTTATCATCTAACCAGATTTTACGCTTGTTTAGAACATTAAAAAGGTGTAATTATATTACCACCACAAAATTAGCTTAATACACCACATTTATACAAAATTAAAATTATAATCTTAATCCAATAAAAACTAAAAATTATTTTAAAATTATAGGATAATTATTGATTAGAATTTGCTAGTTAGACTTATCAAGGTACCTAGATAATTTTTACTTATTCTTGAAGGGTGTATGTTATTAGACAAAATTATGATAAAACACTTGATGGATTTTCGGGTCAATTAATGAATTTTTGGACGGAACCGTCCAAAGGTCTTTCTACCGTTCAGTTTGAAAGGCTTGTTGACTATCCGCTATGATTTAAAAGTTTTAGTACTATCTCCAATGGGTTGAAATGTTTGAGACCTCCTATGCAAATTTCCCTAAATATTGTATTAAGAAGTATCCTTCCGTATGTTTAAATAATAAAAGGAACAGAATAATATTAAAACATATTAAAATAAAAATTGTAGACCCCAAAAAACGTATCAATGATCTGGTTAACAGATATCAAAATCTCTCACGTTCACGCAAACTGAATTCCTACACATTTAGACGAGCCTTTAGTCACACGTGGGCTTCTCTTGAGGGGATGTAGTTGGTCGCGTGCACTCTGACGGTCAAGTTTATTGGAGAAATGATTTAGAGTGTGGTAGAGTTTTGAACGTGAACCTCCAATAAATAAAAAGGGGGTCGGCTTGTGAGAGACTAGTTAAAATATATAGCAAGGATATAACTTTAAAAGTCTAAACTTGCATTGTCCTCGAATGGCACTAAGTGTTGTTGTATTTTGGGCTTCAATCAACATTATTCCGGGCTCAGTTTCACCAAGAATCAACACCAAAGTAAATGACCCAAGAAACCTTCAAACTTTCTCTCTTTGGTTGCTATCAGTATGCCCACATAGAACACGAAGGGGGAAAGTGTTTGCAGCCACAAAGGCTAAAGGGCAACGAGAAAATCACAAGGCAAACTTCAAAGAACGAAAGCACAAAGCAAAGAAGCCGAGTTCTCTCTATTGCAAGACAAATCACACTTCCCCAATGACCAAAACAAAGTGAAGGAAATATATATGGATCATTTAGGGCATAGTGATGGGCCGGCCCAACAAGAGAACATAGTGAGCCATCCATTAAGTGAGAAATCGGGCCATGAGCAACTCTAATTAATTAGACTGCTTCCAATGGCCCAAAATAGTTTTAGGATCGGGTCATCAATCTTAGGTGTTGGTATAATAATTATCCAACAACGATTTTACATTGTTGCCTGAATTTATTGGGTATCAAAACCCAACAAATGTGAGATTTTATACTTGGACGAAATGAATGGAGTCCATTGGATGGTAGCGCATGTGGCTTCATCCGAATGATTTCTCTTTCTTGTCATATACATCAATCAATCATTACCTTAAATACTATCACCCTTTTGTGTCCATAAAGCCTAGCCTGTACTTTAAACTTGACCAAACAGGATGGTGGTGGCGACAGTGAGTTATCTTGTCAACTCATGTCGAGTGGGACCCATTCGAGATATTGCCACTGTCTTGTCTTGNAAAGGCAAGACACACTTCTCAAATGACCATGACAAGAGACAAAATATATATGGACCACTTAGGGCATAGTGATGGGCCGGCCCAACAAGAGAACATAGCGAGTCATCCATTAAGTGAGAAATCTGGCCATGAACAACTCTAATTAATTAGATTGCTTCCAATAACCTAAAATAGTTTTAAGGTCAGGTCATCAATTTTAGGTGTTGATATAATAATTATTCAACAATGATTTTACATCATTGCCTGAATTTATTGGATATTAAAACCCAACAAGTGTGAGATTTTATACTTGGACGAAATGAATGGAGTCCATTGGATGGTAGCGCACGTGGCTTCATTCGAATGGCTTCCATTTTTTGTCATATACATCAATCAATCATTGCCTTAAATACCATCACCATTTTGTGTCCATAAAGCCTAGCATGTACTTTAGACTTGACCAAACAGGATGGTGGTGACGGTAGTGACAGTGAGTTGTCTTGTCAACTCATGTGGAGTGGGACCCATTTGAGATCTTGCCACTGTCTTGTCTTGGTCTGTTCTGTCAATGGGGTCTACCTGTAAAGGGGTCTATCCAGGTGTTTTATGCGGGAGAGTCGAGTCACTTGCACCTGGATCGGTTCGCCCGTATGCATCTGGATTGCCCCTATGCCAGCGTATGAGGCATGGGCCCACGAACTGTTTGCCACGTAGGCTAATTGGGCCCCTTCATGAGTCCCAGCTTTTCATGGCGTAACAAAAATTACAGTGATTAAAAGTGATAACAGTTTCACCTACAATTTCGAACACCGTACTTGCAAACAGAAAGGTTTCATCTTTATTATGAATATTCCTCATGGATTAAATAAAAAATAAATATCGAAATGCCTTGTGTATAAACAAATTATGGGAAGCTTATATTAAAGAACAATGCTATCTAGTACCATGGTGCTACAATACCAGTTTAGATTTATAGACCCAGTTAAATGAATCGTGATCTTGAATGTTGCAACATCTGAACCTATCATCTCTTTGAATGCTGCAATTCGAAATTGGGACAATTGTACTTTAGGTTAACCTACGTAACTAACAAATCAAATTATTATCGCGCAATTTAAACCAAAGAACTAATGAAGGCCCGTTAAAATGAAATGCATGCACAAAGTGATTGTCACTTACAGAATGAAATGCAAAATTGGTTCATAAATTTATAGCAAGACACGCAAGTACATGTAATTATGGATGGATTGTACTGAGAACATGATACAAGATCAAAACCATTCTCCTTGCATACCACACCACTGATAAGCTAATTATGAAAGCAGCCTCTGAAGTAGAATAACAAAACAAAAGCTGGTGCTGCCGCTTTCATCAGGAGGAAAAAAGTTCTGATGTTTTATATGGTCGCACAAAAATGAACGAAAAGGGCATAGGAGAATCACCGATATCCACAATTTTGATGCTACTGACTAGATCACTAGTCATTTGATGGATAAAAGTTTCTAGTTCTTGGGTGTTATAGATTTCAAAAGATGGTTAATGTACAGAAAAGCGATTTTCTTAGAGGATGCAAAAGCCAGCGAAGCCACATTGACCACAAGGAAAAGGAAGAAGATTACTAGAACATGAAGCCATGACTGTAGTCTCACTTCACTAGTATCATTTACTTGCTAAAGCACAATTCTACAAAAATGGCATCTCAAGAAACATAAAACAAGATATGTTGCAAATTTATCTTCCTTTTCTTCCCCTCCGCCAAGGCTTAGACAACAGTCTTAAAAGTACAACAGAACAATAAAAATAAAAAATGGAAACAATCAAACAGATCAATATACATTTAAGCAAGTTCAAAATCATTACAGTGCCACCAACCACCATCAAACAAAAAATAAAATAAAATAAAAAAGGAACAAAAAAAGGCCTTATCAAAAGAGAAACGCATAAATGAGAACTACCTTGACCATTGAATCCTATCATGATAACATCCCATTTTTTCAAATAAAACTATGAACGCTACTACGACTGCATGACTTTATTTTGTTTAACACAACCAGGTGTTTTGAACGCCTGGCACTTCCACATGGATGTCCTCTCAACAGGCATCGAACTACCACCAGAAGACCCTACAGAAAATGGGGACTTATTGCCCACTGCAGCTTTGTGTGCATTATCTTGTGTCTCTAACATGCCTTTAGATTTCAGATCCACATTGGGGTTTGTTTGATCTCTGAAACTACAAATGCTCAAGGGAAACTTTTTTTGTTTAATCCTTCCTCTTTTTTTACCAAAACTATCCAATGATTCCAAAAAATTCTCCTCTGAGTGAAGTGTTCCAGTTACCTCATTTTGCAACTTCAGTCGCTCAGCTTTATCATATTTATATTGTGATCCTTAAGCGATTTTCTTAGAGGATGCAAAAGCCAGCGAAGCCACATTGACCACAAGGAAAAGGAAGAAGATTACTAGAACATGAAGCCATGACTGTAGTCTCACTTCACTAGTATCATTTACTTGCTAAAGCACAATTCCACAAAAATGGCATCTCAAGAAACATAAAACAAGATATGTTGCAAATTTATCTTCCTTTTCTTCCCCTCCACCAAGGCTTAGACAACCGTCTTAAAAGTGCAACAGAACAATAAAAATAAAAAATGGAAACAATCAAACAGATCAATATACATTTAAGCAAGTTCAAAATCATTACAGTGCCACCAACCACCATCAAACAAAAAATAAAATAAAATAAAATAAGGAACAAAAAAAGGCCTTATCAAAAGAGAAACGCATAAATGAGAACTACCTTGGCCATTGAATCCTATCATGATAACATCCCATTTTTTCAAATAAAACTATGAAGCTACTACGACTGCATGACTTTATTTTGTTTAACACAACCAGGTGTCTTGAACGCCTGGCACTTCCACATGGATGTCCTCTCAACAGGCATCGAACTACCACCAGAAGACCCTACAGAAAATGGGGACTTATTGCCCACTGCAGCTTTGCGTGCATTATCTTGTGTCTCTAACATGCCTTTAGATTTCAGATCCACATTGGGGTTTGTTTGATCTCTGAAACTACAAATGCTCAAGGGCAACTTTTTTTGTTTAATCCTTCCTCTTTTTTTACCAAAACTATCCAATGATTCCAAAAAATTCTCCTCTGAGTGAAGTGTTCCAGTTACCTCATTTTGCAACTTCAGTCGCTCAGATTTATCATATTTATATTGTGATCCTTCTCCATTTTCCAACTTTGGTTGGTCATCATTGTAGAATTTCGATGTATTCAGATCTACCATAATCTTCTCTACCTCCTTTACTAGACCTTCAGTGTGTATTTTTCCTACTGACCCATTCCCATTGCTCGTGGAAGATTGACTCCTTTCACAGACTGAACCTCCACTGTCAACACAAGTTCTTCCAGAAGTTGAGCTCTTCAACCTCTTATGTTTGTGATTCTTCAAATCAGAAGATGGGAAGTTCTTGGAAATTCTTGGGGAGCTGTTGATGTCACGGTGCAACTTCCGGGCTAATTCTTCATCTGTTTTGCAATTTGAAATTCCTTTGTGCTTATTGTACAATGTTTGAACAGGGACATGCTTCTTCATCTTGTTCTTTTTCAGATATTTTTCTTTGTTAGCACTCTCATCTGAAAGAAAAGCAACAAGTTCCAAAGCACTCTTGGCAGCAGCCACTGCCTTTGCTGCTTTAGCAGCCTTCTCTTCCGCGATAGCTCTTGCAGCCTCTGCAGCCTTTGTCGCTTTTATAGCAGCCAATCTGGAGGCTTCAACAAGCTCCTCATTGGAAAGACTAGGGTTATCCAAGTTAGATCGCAATACATTACTAAGGTGAGCATCATATCCATTCCGCGCATTACAAGCAGCGGATGGGGTGTGGCAGTTAAGATCAGAATTCCGTCTCTTCAATCCTGCCAGAAGCCGCTTTCGAGGTGGCAAAAGGGCATCAGCATCCAAGTGATTGACATCACATGCATTTGCCTCCATTGCTTTCTACATCTATATGCATACAAATCGCTTCAAAAACCTTCACACTACAAACAACAATGAAATTCAAACCTTTAGCACACTATTCTCAGCTATAGCAACCCGAGATCCATATTTATCAAATAATTCCCAAAACCCACATCGGATTTTCCTTAATTTGACCTAATACAAACATAAATTCAATCATCCCATGAATTTGAATCCAAAATAAGATGCTATCGAGAATTCAATTCAAACCCATAAGAAGCATATCAATCAAAAACCCCTGCAAAAAAAGAAGTATTCAACAAAAGACAGACATTTTCCAACTTGAAACACAGATATAAGACAATTATGATCAAAATTAACCATATTCAAATCCTGATTTAAAACAATTATGCAAATCTGATTGTGCATAGATACATAACACGGATAAATTAAGCTGAAATCGAGAGGTTCAAATACCCGATCATTCCATGTTTGATAGAGGAGAGGAAGAGTTGATATTAGGGTTTTCTAATAAGAGAAAATATATATGACATTGTAATTGTAAAAACTAAAAACCAGTGTTTAAAAGAAGGAAAGGAAGGGAAATGTATATATTATTTATGACACAGAGAATTTCGATTGGCTCCAATTCTAACACCCAAATTCCTCCTGCAAGTACATTACTTCTAATTTAGGGTTGTTTGAGTCCTTCTGTTTTTTTGCAAAAAATACATATTGCAACGGTGCTACGATGAAAAAGGATAATTTTTATTGTATATCACCTTGTACATCAGGTGTTCATAATGGACACCCGACACTATCTCATTGGATGGAATGCCGACCTCACCAACCCTCCCTCCAATGAAAGAGCGTCAGGTGTCCATTATGTAGACCCTTACGTTAGTGGTGATGTACCACTAGTATTGCTCGATAAAGAATGTACGGTTAAAAAATAAGAAAAAAATTTGAATTTGCGTGTAATATTATTTTATTAAAGAATATATGATTGAAATGACGTTAAATCACTTTTCAAGAATGCATTTTAACGAAAAATTGGGGCTCAATCAAAGACTTATATAATAGGTTTACAACTTACATGCTGGTAACGTGGTGAGATATGATTGAATCAGAATTTTTCAATCAAATAAATAAATAAAAAAATCTCCGCTCTCTTCCGACATATTATTTGTCCGTAAATAATTATGCAACTGGTTATGTACATGTATGCCATTTTGATGGCAATTTTGTTATTACTTCACATTTTATCTCTTTCTTATCCACATTTATCAATCCTCATCTTTTTGGACATATACCCAAACAAGGACATGAAAAATTATACCACTCCAGAACCACACTATCACGATCAATCCTCCATTCCCCCAGTGTGTGATGTGCTGGCAAATAGTAAATATAATTGTGGAAATTACAAGAAATATCCACTTCCACAAGGTCATTTGTAAAAATGTCCAACATTTGTTCAATGTCCATTTTTCAATATTTTAGCCCAAAATACCATTGTTAATAATTTTTAATTCCATACTAAAGACAAAAATCTGCATACAATTAAATATTTTGCAGGCCAATAAAATTTTGACACATAATTTACTATACTTATTTCAAAAGTACACATATCAAATTACAATAAATGTTATATTTCTCATTGACACATGTATAAAATATCGATAACTATATTTCAAATATCAAAATCTCTATAAAATGCAGAGAACTCTTATGTTTGGAATGAAATCTCGTTCTAGATAAATAAAGTATTAGGTTCAAATATTGATAACAACTTTAAAAATATCGAGAATGTCATTTGAATGTAACTTCTCATGAAAGCTATTTATTTTTCTCGAAATTCGTGACAAATTAAAAAAAAAACTTATTTCATTTTTCATTAAGGGTGTAATAGACAATTTAGTACTAAATTTGGCAATTTTTGTAATAGTTATCAAAATTAGACAATTTTTAATTGACAAGCATGGAATTAACTATTTTTGTAAATTCCCCAATATAATTTAATTTCAAAGGCAAACATACGTAATTATTTAAATAAAAATCAAAATTTTAGTAGATTTCGATAAAAATAATGAAATATGTAATTGAAAAGTTAATAAAAATTGCGAATCCCATAAAACGTGTAATTGAATTTTTTTTTAAAAATGAATTTTAAAAATAAGTACCCAAACAGGGGATATTTATAGTTTGATTGTCAAGAAAAGTCAGTATAGCATTTTAGATGTAAAAGTATATGTGACTCATTAAGAAGTGCCTTTGATAACCGTTGTTCTTTTGTTATTAAATATTTCTTCAATTTCAAATTTTATTGTACCAATTATTTTTATTCCTGAATTTTCTATAAAATTCGTTATGAAAGTTAACCAATTTTCAATAGTTCTGAAGCTTCAGTCTCCGATTTTTTTCAAACCAATGATTATCCATTGAGCCTAATGACGTAGGAAGAAGCGGTCTCTACAGAGAAACGAAAGAACAAAAAAATTTGTGATTGTTGGAAACAATTCATGAAAAGAAGACAGTGGAGAGTAAGAAGCAGATTACGAAAGCATATTGTAATTATTGCGGAAATAACTTCATTTGAAAAATAAAAATAAAAATGGAACTCAATGAAATTCAAACAAACATGTATTCAATCAAGGTACAAACCAACTAGTAGAGGATTATCTATTTCTGATTTTAGTTCTGATTTTAAGTCCCTTTTCAGACCGTTGGTGGGAAGGCAGTTCATTAGTTGACTTTCTTGACTCACAGTAGCAAATTTGTGTTAGAAAAAAGGGTAAAAAAATCTATTATTTGGCTCAAATAATCTCTCCCCACATATTGATGTCATTTTATTTAGTTATGATCGACGTTCTAGGAAAAAGCGTGAATGTTATATTCGCACTACAATCCATTATATTTATAAGTTGTGGATAAAGCATAAAATTGTTTTGGATCATGCACTACGAGACAAGATGGCTAGTGGAATTGCTAAAATATTTCCCTTCACGAATTTTTTGGTACAATAAATTTTATATTTATTATTGTATATTGACATTTCATTTGTTTTTTCTTAGAAATTGTTCACGAAATATTCATTCGTGTACAATTTTAAATCGTCCATGTGTTATAGTGGGTCCCAAGTTTGAATAAAGAAGGAGCGTCAACGTCACCCTTCCTACAATACCTGACCAAACACAATAATTCCTATCAGTCATTTGCTCGAACATTTCCCACGCATCGAATCAAAGTTATATCTGATACTATCTAGCAATTAAAGAAATTGATAAAATAATCCACATAATGTAATATTACATTTGTTATGTAGAAATTATGAATTCGTGAATACCCTCAAATCCGTTACACAAGAAGGATGGAGATTACATTGCACCGAACGCGGAATTGATCTCCGTTTCAGTGCAGATTAATAGAGCTGGTTACCTATCCCCTTCAGAGTGCTGTAGCAGCATAAAACAATTGAAATTGAATTTGCATTTCTCATGGATTTATAATTAATGACACCCGTGATGTAAGGCATATCAAATTTCAGTTACAACATGATGAAAGTGAAAGCTCGACTCAGTACTATTGATTTTTTTTTACATAGTTTATTATATTAGTATATAAACCATTTATGGTAGAATGTGAAATGTTTTTCCTGAATGGGTATATATGATTTTTATTCAAGAAAATTAAACATGCCTTTCGGCGCAGACTGATTTGCAGAATTTCTAGCAAACGCAAGCCGTCAACCGCCTTTTTTTTCAAGGTTTAAGAGCCCAACTTCGAACGATCGTTGTCCCCTTTCTGTTAAACTACAATTCGAAGTGCGGAACAAAGGCCTAAATTCCAACTTAATTTTTCCGGCAAATTCTGGTAACACGATTCACATTCTGTCCCTTTTCTAAACTCCTTTAAAATTATTTATCTTGTATAATATTACGCACTCAAGAACTTGTTAATGGGTTTCTGGAATTCTCTGTTAGTTAGTCGGAAAATCAACCATGCAGATTATGTTAGGCGAAATTCATTATCTGCTTTATTGTAAGTTACATTTTATGGGTTTCTCAAATATGATTTTTCTATCGGTTTATGTTTCTCGACATTTGGTAGTGTTAGATGAGGCGTATTGAGCGGTTGCCAGAAGCCATTCACAGTTCCGTGCGTTCGGGGATTGTGATATGTGATTTGACACGGATTGTGGAGGAGCTGGTTTTTAACAGCCTTGAAGCGGGTGCTACTAAGGTAACTTGTTCATACTATTAAATTTTATCGTTTATAGTTTCCAACTATATATTGTATTGTAATTGTCTTGAACTTGAATTACTATCGCCAATCTTACCAGTATAATTGTTCCTGATATGGCAAGACCATACAAACTCTTACTCTTTAGAAGAAACATGCTGATTTTGATGGACTTGTTCCATATGAGAGACCTTCCGTTTCCCTTCTGTTTTTCTGTTTTTAAATTTTAATCCTTATTGGGGGGATTCAGAGTGGTTCTAATCAAATGATTTTAGGTTTGATACTAGGTTACTATACTCTTGGACATGGAATACCAAGAGATTAGAATATCTTATGTACTCACAGATCATTTTTTTCTCGAAAGAAAAGAAGAAAAACCAATAGGGACACTATAATTTATATATTACCACCGTACTCTCCAACTTTACACACACATAGTTGTATGCATACACGTATGTATGCACTTGCGATGTGCTTACATTTGTATGTGTTTGTTATTCAGTTTCCATTTTCATTTCTTATTCATAGGTATGATTTTGTACTCAAATTATCCTGATGTTGTCTGACTATTTGATGTCAGGATCTCGTATCACTCTTCTATTGTTCCATCAGGTGTCTGTGGCTATTGGGGTTGACAGCTGCTACATTAAAGTGGTGGACAATGGTCAGTTCCGGATTTACCTTAGACTACACGTTTGAGGCTAAGTGAGGGGAAAGAGGAATAATTTACAAAACTGTATTTGGACATGTAAAGGAGAAAGGAAGAGAAAGCTTAATGAGTCATACATATGATATTGTATGATACATTGTTTCCCTGCCACTTCCTTCATACCTGATTATTCCCTTTCCTTTCTTCCCTCCCTAAAAAAAAAACAAAACATAGGCTGAATTTTTATAGTGCAATCGAACTTCCAATTTTTTTCATATCCTATATTTGGGTGGAAAGCTCAATCTTTCTCGTTTTATCTCATACTTGAATCTATATAATTGTAGGATCTGGTATTACGAGGGATGGATTGTTGCTGCTAGGAGTACAATATGGTAATCTCAGGATAAATAAGACTTCACCTTTAGTGTTGATTTAAGTATTTGCATCCACATTGAATAGGTCAGTGTAGGAGCAAATGTGTTCTCTTCCATCAAGCATAAAGAATTCCTAATTCTATTAGAAGATGCTGAATTTTGATTTTTTATTTTCGCTCTGAATATTATGTTTGACTTATTGTATTTTTATTATGCAATAGCCACTTCAAAGATTGACCACTTGGCTGTTATGGATGGTACTGGAAGTTTCCAAGGCGAAGCTCTAGGCTCCATTTCTGATGTTTCTTTGTTAGAAATTGTGACAAAAGCACGTGGGATGCCAAATGGTTATCGCAAGGTTATGAAGGTAAAGCTAATTTATCATAGATGTATACACACGTTGAGCTAATTTTAGTGCAAAAGCTACTGAGGTTCACCAACTTGTCATTCTTATGTAGGGATGCAAATGTTTGCATCTTGGAACCCATGATGAGAGACACGATGTGGGCACTACAGGTAATCTTTTTGCGATTAATCATCAATGATGGTGATGGATGATCATTATTTGTTTTCACTTTGATCTGTATGTCAACGATTTTTCTTCTCTCAATGTCATGCTATTTTTACAAGCTGCTCTTATTTAACCCAATTGGCTTCAATTTGAAATATGAAGTAACGAGTGGAAAGGAAGAATGAAAGAAAAATCATGATAGTTGTTTTGCTATTTCACTTTTTCACAAATCTCTCGCCATGAGACTCACATCTCAACCATGTGCATGCGGGTCCAAAACTTTGACAACTAGGCCAACCCTTTGTGGTACTCATTCTTCTGCTGTGTTGCATTTGCACATATGATTTAAAGGTGGTGATATGAGTGCTCATGCCTTCATAGTTCCCACTACTGGTTTGTAGAGCCAGCCCTTTTACTATAAAGATCAAATCTGTTTGGATCTCAATGTATTATGGTGGCTGCATTTTCAAAGTACTAAATTGCAAGAAATACGTTTCAAGGTAAATACCCACCAAATGAAAACATTAATATGATGTCAAACGGATAGATATATAATCGATTCATATATAATCGATTCCAAGAGCGGCAGCAACAACAAGCTAAGCTATATTCCCAATGAGCTTGGGGTCGGATAAACTGTATTTTCACCATTTTGTCAGATCCAACACCAAATTTTGCAATCACATGAGGTTATGTTAATTAAGGTTTACCTCTTCCTCTTCGGAACTATTTTACACTCTTGTGAATAAGAAGTCATGAACTTTTAAATTCTCTGTAAAGAGTAGTGCTATTCATCACCACACCAGTCTAGGTGATAACACATGATCGATCAAATTAAATGAATCTCATGACAACACATTTAATTAGATTTATCATTTAATGTCACGTACATGTTACATAAATTGGTGCTCTAACACCACTAGTGCTAAATGGTATTTACTTTGTAAAATATACGTCCACTACAAAAGTCATCATTTTCTATTTATTTTGAATTGATTCCATCTCTACTAGTTGGTGTGCATAGTATTTCTTGTTTTATCCATTTAGTATGTTTCGCAGCCATCTTCACGTCCTTATCTTTCCTATGTTCAACTTATGCATATTTCGTCCTTTAGAGGCCAAACACTTACGTCCATGAAGCATAATTGGTTTAAATACAAAGATGTAAAACTTGACTTTTAACTTCATAGGTGTCTTTCAATGACATTTGAAAAGAACATCTCCGTTTTGTCTAAGCAACTGGAATCTTATGAGAATATATTTCTTCTTGGTTTTACTAACTGTTATAATTAGAACTTCTCATCCAAAATTTTAACCTGTGATATATCCTGCTGGCAGTCTCCTCAACCGAAACGATATACATACATGACCAAAATAAGAAGATAAAGATTGATGAAAGAACTTTAATTCAAGCACATATTAATTTTATGGGTTTGATCTCAAGAATTCTTGTTCATTAAGTCCTGTGAAAGGATTCAGAGAAACAGATTGGTTACCTTTACCCTTTCGTGGTGAAGAAAGTCCTACAAACTTCTCAGTACCCTCATCACAATCCACTCTGCCAGGCTGATCATGAATATAGAAAACCTCGTAGTAGGAACCAAGACACAATGTCTGCCACTGACAATAAGAGAAGCTCAAGAAGCAGCTATTCAGCTCCACCATTTTACAGAGGCAAGAAGAGATTTTTGGCTTTGAGTGTTTCTTCGACAATGGTGTCTGAGAAAATCAATTCCCAGACTTCATGCGGCTATTTTTTTCTTCCAGGTGGTTGTGGTGACATAAACTTCTTTACAACTCACGGATATAGCATAACAAATTTAATGAGGAAAAATAAACTTGCATGTTTTTATGACGTGCAGAATCTAGCAACCACATTATGCAGAACTCAGCAACATAAAACATTCACTGGATTTTTTTGGTCAATATCATCCATCTTCGGTTCCAAGATCAGAAGTGGATGTTTCTTTTGCGAAAAGTTGTAAATTCTTTTGTATCTGTTTAACCCTTCAAATCAAATTTATTACTCGCATTGTTTTAAAAAAGTGCCTGAGACATATGCCTTGAGGCGAGCCTAATGTAAGGCCTTCATTAAGTTCCTCGATGTTTATGCCTTGAGTGCCATTTGTCAAAACTTACTCAGATGCACGCTCCAGGCATAAGCTTCCTGGTTACTGATGTGTGGGAGCTCGTTAGGCTTGCCCTTCCTAGCACAACCCAACCTTAAAAACTAGGAAAAAGGATTGGATAAGAGAGAAGAGAGCAAGTGAAACGAGTGTGTCGTAGCCTCCTACAATTGAAGTGCTATAAATCTCTCATCCAAGAGAAGTTACAAAATTTTATCTGCAGTTAACCATTGACCAGAGACCTACAACAAGTAACTCACTTTTTTCTTTTTATTTTTCTTCTTGTTGTATTTTCTATTCTTTATTTTTTGTAAATTTATTGGGAAGGGGAAGGGGATAAGATGGGGAAGGGAAAGGGAAAGGAGAAGGCATGAGAAAATTAATGGGAAGAAACTGATATTGTTGAGGACAATAAGGAATCAAATATGTTGATGATGTGGAAGACTTTTAGGCCTTTTCTAATTCTAGTTGTGGATATCAATTTGTGATGTTATTTTTAATTTTTTATTTCATTAATTTATTAATGTATATTTGCAAGTTATACTTTAATCTTTTAAAAATTATTTGTTATGAATTTTCGAGTGGTTTATGGTATATTACGATTTTATTTTGTACTTTATAAATTTTTGAATTATTTTCTTGCTTTGTTTGGAGGCCTATGCCTCAAGGTTTAAGCATCACCTCATGGAGTTAAAAGGCTTTGGTACCCGGCTTAGCCTTTTAAATATTGGTTACTCGCTAACATTTGACCAAAATTTTCTTCCAGAATACGTTTAAAGATAACACCTGAAACAATTGACATTCAAGATTGCAAACTGCAGAAGAAAGACAAAACACATGAGTGCTTGCAATATGAAGTCTGGAATGTGAGTTTGTTGTTTGTGCCAGGAAAAAATTACATTTGTCATGGGAAGTTCACTTTTCTTGACATATTTCAGTGTTACATTTTGACAATTCTACATTTGTTTAATACTTTTGCATCTCAAGTACACATTCTTAATGTTCCTCATATAAGGAACATTATCAGGTCTTCTCGGTAATTAATTAAATTACATCGCATAATCATTTTTTCAGTTTGAAATCAACTGGAACTCTGGATTCTGGGAGAAATGGAGGAATGATTCTCTAAACACTGGTTGAGTATCTCAGTAATTGTCAAATCATGTACCACTAGCACACCATCTTGTTTTGTGAAATGATTCTGTTAGGTTTGTTTCAAGATATGAACTTTCCATACTACACAGGGTGGAGGCTTATCACATAATTCTAAAGATCGGGATAATATACTCGACATCTTCTTTGGCATCGATTCCTTAATTCCTAAGTGCATTGACAAGAGATCTCGAGGATGCCGAGGTTCTCAATCAGGTCGACAAGAAATTCACTGTGGTTGTTGCTGGCAGAGCCCTATTGACCTGGTCAATGCATTTCTGTTATGACTTTTTAGATAACATTTCAGTCTCATTTGTTTTTGAAGGCTTGGTTTTTCTATTGACCAATCCAAAAAAAAATTACAGTAATTTTCATAACTATATATATAGCATTTAGCCTTCTACATCTGGTTGAAGGCAAAAGATGTTGATTCCTGGTAAGGATCCATCACTCAACTAATGGCTCCTTATGTAAAGACTTCCCAAGCAGAAGTCCTAAGTAGATTGTTGAAGGAATTGAACTTGTACACATTAGACTTACTCACTTAAGATTGCATGTTTGCACCCCTTATTGCATGCACGTCGAGGGTACAACATTGTTTTTCTCACTTGGTAATTTTGTGTACTGAATTGTTCACTGGGGGTTGCTATAGCATGCTGCTGATGAAAGGATTAGACTTGAAGAATTGCGTGCTAACGTAAACTAGTCTTGCAGTAGCTTGTCAAAATGCTATGTTCAATGTAATTTACTCATTGAGTGAGCACTTTGGTTCTATCTGGAGAAATGAAGACGATCACCTATCTAAATGCTGAGCAAACACTGGTAAGTGGTATCTACATGTTAATCTCTTTATTTTGGTTTGCATCATCATGTTTGATGTAGTTTAAGTATCAAAGTTCCTCTGGAATTGATTTTTGGTGGTCTTGATATTGAATACAGGTTTTCCTGAAATTGGTTATCAGTTACTGCTTCAGAATTGGGTTGGATCTTCAATATTCTTTCTCAGGATTCAAGATCCTTTACAAAGTAATGGCTGTGATTCTCGTCTAGACCTTAAAATGTGAGTGCTATTAGCTGTCTTTATAACTAAAAGCATCAATTTCATGTGGGCTTTAGCTGTTTCTTTGTTTGTTCTCTAATTTCAAATAAAATAATATGTTTTGTTAATTTCAGCTGAAGATCTATATTGGTCAACTTATTTATGCTGTATTTTGCATACAGGAATTTGAATGTTCTACACAGGCAGCCATCTGTTGCCACGCCTCTTGCGGTAAAGCTCTAATAGTTAAATATTTAATGTTTTGCTAATTTATTATTATTATTATTATTATTTCGATTTTTTTCAGCCTACCAACTAGCCAAATAGTGCAAAACTGGTATTTTCTTCTTCTACCCAAACCGTTCCGAGCTCGATATAATGTCCAGATATCGCTTCCAATATAATTGGATATGTCTACCTTGTACATTGTTTTAATTAGAGATTTCCAATATTTTGCTATCACACTGCTTTAGATAGCTCTGACACTGCTTTAGATAGCTCTAGAGCAACTGAAAAACTCTTTCTGAACTTTTGTAACTCATTTTCTTCCACTAAGTTGCATAAATGTTATCTAATGCTTACAGATATTTCTGCCAATCAATTTGCAGGCTGACATATATTTTTGCTCAGCAATTTTTTCTTAAGGCATGACAGCTTATGTATTTTTCAGGTACCATGTATTTTAGGTGTTGATTTAACTGATGTGGATCTGTTGGAGTTTCTTTAACAGGCAATACCAAATTTCTTCATTAGTTTTATATAGCTAAGGGTGCGTTTGATTGTAAGGGTGGAAAATGGGTGGAAAGAAAATGTTTTACACGGAAAAGGTTTGCCTAGAAAATATTTTGCAGGGAAAACAATTTCAAGTGTGTTTGATTGGTATAATTTTTCACGTGGAAAATTTTTAAATTTTCTATTCGTTTGGCTTTATTTTACANATCAAAGTTTAGTGTTCGTTTGATTTTGTTTTACATGAAAATTGTCTATTAAAGTGAAATTTTTTTTACCATTAGTTATGACATTTGTTTCCATTGCAAAAAAATTTTTTCGAGCTAGCCGGGAAAATATTTTTCCACAAAAAAGGCAGGAAAACATTTTCATCAAAAACCCGAAAATTGCACACGTGTGGGGAAAATCAGGAAAATATTTTTCGTGGAAAATTTCACCTATCAAATAGCCAAAAAAGTGGAAAGTGGAAAATATTTTCCTACTTCCCCGGAAAATATGGCCTATCACTTCCCCGGAAAATATGGCCTATCAAACACTGCTTAAGTGTACTTTATTCTCGTCTTTACATCAATTTGATTTCTTTTAAGCTATTGTTTGTTCTGCATTTTGTAGCTTGCTGATACAGATGGATCATCAGCAATACCACTGGCAGTTCATCGGATCCCTAATAACAAAGCTTGCAGGGGTAAAATCAGAACACAAAATATATACATATTCCATGCTGTATGTTATAATTTAAATTGTATTCTACCCTCTTCCTGCGGCCAAACCCTGAACACCTAAAAGGCTAGATGATGATGAAAGAAAAGAAAGAAACTGAAAGAGTGGGCTACCTATGAAATTGGAACTTCTGTTCTACCTCTTTCTGTTCATTCATTTCATAATGTAGGAGCAATTATGTTGGAGGGGACTTTTTGCTGCCTTCAGAATGTACCCTCATCGTTAAAGAGTTGAAGATGACATCACTCTGTTTACAGGTAAGCTCATGATGAGACTAGAAACTATCGGGTATATTTCTACAAGATTGTTTATTGTACTTCATTTGCTGTTTTTCTTCTCTAGTGTGCACATGTGATAATTGTATTTTATACACTTATTCGGACTCTAAAATATTGACATTTCGTAATTCTTTTAATGAAATTATAGTCTAATTTATTATAAAATGTGTTATTAGGTGGAACTTGATAAATGGAAGTGAAATTGAAAGAAAGAAGCGAAAATTGACGAAAAATGGCAAGATCCAAAGTTTGGGGGCTAAAGTGCAAATACTCAAAAGTTGTGTTGGAACTCGCGATGAAGATTCGAGAATGCTAGAGGTCAATTGGATACAATTAAAATTCAAAAGGAGTGAAAATATGGCCAAAATATTTTCACAAATCAATTTTCAACTGCACAAGGATGTTCAGATTTTTAGTTTGAGATTGAGACCCATTTTTGGCCCAATAAGAGCTTGTTTGAGAGGGATTTTTGGGGGAAGAATTGATTTTGAATAGTGATAAGATGGGAAATGTGTGGTTGAAAAAGAAGAAAAAATTATTGATGTGATGGAAAATATTATTTTGTTGAAGAATGTGTGGTTGGTTGAAAAAGACGAAAAAATTATTGATGTGATGGAAAATATTATTTTATTGAAGAATGTGTGGTTGAAAATGAGAATTGATTTAATGTAGAAAAATCAAAATTTCTCCCAAATAGGGCCTAAATGTTCGAATTAAAAAAGAGATATTTTTAGCAAAGTTGTAGCCATTTGATTTATCTTTCCAATGCATTTTGAATTGCCTTAATTGGATATCGGGAAAAAATTTATGACAAAAATACTGAAATAGACGCTGAGTTTGGAATATCGACTAAGCACCCAGGCACTACACAAGAAGGGAACGCGACGCTGCGTCGCAAATTTTAGGGTTATCCTGGTTTGGGCCACGAAAAGCCCAGAAAACTCCAAATTTGGGGAGAACGTGTAGGGGAGTATAAAGAGAAGAAATGAGGAAATTTTAGGGGTTCCACAAATCGATAAAACAAAGATACAACTAGAGATCAAGAGCACAATTCAAAGGAGAAAAATATCAAGGTATTCAAATTTTGAAGCATTGATTGGAAAAAGAAGAAGTAGATCTTGGTGCATGCTTTATATCTTTTTTTACATCTATATTCAAAATTCGGTGATGCATTCAATAACAACTTTTAGTTTTTCTTTTTTCATTTAGCCCATGTTTGAGTCACATTAAAATTTTCATTCTCATTCTTCTACTCATTTTCAATCACACATTTTTTAATAAAATAATATTTCTCATCAAATCAATAACTTTTCTTTATTTTTCAATCACACATTCTCCATCAATCTACTATTTCAAAATACATATTTCCAAAATAATGTGGCTCATACACACCTTTAGTATGAATAGCTAAATTTTATATTAAGGCAAACGATATAATCTATTTGAAAACATTTATGTCTTTTATTCAAGATTATTGGTATTTTATCATTCATGTGTTGATTTTACTATGAGTTTAATGCATTAAATTACTTAATCACTAATTTTATGACTTTGTGAATTTTTTACGAATCAAGATGTGAGTTTGAGATTTAGACCATATAATAAAATTAGATAATTTAGTATAACGTGTAGAGAATACCTATACTAAATATTACGATCATTCATGAATTTTTAGAACTAATATTTCGTTTAATTAAGGTAGATTCGCATAGAGATATGCGATTGAAATAATTAAATATGTTCAATAAGAACTTGAGATGGGTAAATTGAATAGTATAGAAGAATTCAATCGAACACTACATTAGGCTCTTGAATCTTGAATTAGGACTTAAAGGTGATCAATAAGTGAAATTGTCCACCCCTAATTTCCATCCATTATTTGAAATATCAACCAATCTTTGTGTGCATTTTAATTAAGTTAAACTGTTTAAATAAAAAAAAAATCACATCAAATCAAATCAAATCAACGCATAAATCTTTGTTTACTTTCATCAAATAGGAGTTAGAAGAATTTAATTAACTTCTAAAGTATAGTTCTGATGAGAAGGATAATTCGGACTCAAAGGTCCACTATATTACTTGTTACGATATCGTATACTTGCAATATAAAAAATGTAACAAGTTTTTGGCGCCGTTTTTAGGGACCATTTACTTTTAATCTTAGTTTATTTTATTTTATTACAAAAAAGGTGTTCTTTGTAGGTTGACTCGGAAATAGAACGTGCTTTCAGACAAAGACACGAGGAACACAAACAAAAACTGCAACATTAAATGACTGAAGATCAAAATATTCATATTCCTATTCAGCCAATTGGAAAAGTGGCCGCAAGAGTAGAGGTCCCACTGGATCAACAGCAAGAGCGAGGAAAAATAAATTAAGGAAACTTGCTAGTTTCAATATTCTTAACGCCATAGCTGCGCTGCGCGCTCCATTATTGTGTATCTAGATTTTAGGGTAAATAATTTTCAGATAAGGGCAGAATGTATCAATTTGATGAGCAACACTCTTCAATTCTACAGGCTACCTCATGAAAATCCGAATACACATATCTCCAGATTTATCAGAAATTGTCTGAACTTCCATGTTCCGGGGGTTGATGAAGACGCTATTAAGTTACGATTATTTCCATATATACTGAGAGATGCTCCACTGGAGTGGTTAGACACTGAACCTAATGGAAGCATTACTATATGGGAAGAACTGACCAGAAAATTCTGCAACAAATTCTTCCCACCGGCGAAAGTAGCTAAAATTAGGTTGGAAATTGAAACTTTCCAACATATAGATGGAGAGAGCTATCATGAGAGATGACATAGATTCAAAAAGCTTATCCGAAAGTGTCCAAATCATGAAATCGCAATAGGTAATCAAGTGCAGTACTTCTACACCAGACTCTTATCACTGTCAAAATCTCAGGCAGATTCTTCTTCTAGTGGATCGATCAAGGAAAATCAGTATAACAAACCATGGATTTATTTGAGTTAATTGCCACTACACATCCAATATTTTCATCAGAAATAATGGTACCACCGAGAGCATCTGGGATTATGAATTAAATAGTACAACATCTATCAACACGCAGATAGCAGCATTGACAAAGATTGATACTAATTTTCAAAATCAATTATTCCAACAGATTGATATTAATTTTCATAATCAACAAGCATCTATCAAGTAGTTGAAGACACAGATTGGTCAGATAGCTCAACAACTTACAGAACGTCCACAGGGATTATTGCCAAGTAATACAATGACAAATCATAAAGAGCAAGTGATGACAATAAGAGTAGAGGAAAACGATTAACCCAGGGCACCTATAGAAGTTAAAGCATATGTACCTCTATTTCCATTCTCCCAAAGATTTAGAAAGAAGTCAATGGTGAAAAATATTCATGCTATAAGTACAATGAGTAGGGTAAAATTACCAGAGATTACTGTGAAATGACATGAAAAAAAGATGATCAGGAAGATGTTGACGAAGCTATAATGGAGGAAAAATCTGCACCCGCCTCAATTGAGAATGAAGAAAGTACAGAAGCATCCACTGCCAAGGTACCAAGTCCAATCAAGGCTTACGTGTCTCCCATTCCTTTTCCTCAAAAGCTTAAGAAGAACAAACAAGACACAAAATTTGCAAATTTTCTTGACGTTCTTAAGAAGTTCCAGATCAATATTCCGTTGATTGATGCGTTACTACAAATTTCAAGCTACACAAAATTTTTCAAAGAGATGTTGACAAAGAAAAGAAAGCTTCTGGAGTTTGAAATTGTGGTAGTGCAAGATTGCAAAATAAATTGCCTCCCAAGTTGAAGGATTCAAGGAGTTTTATTTCGNCAAAATTTTTGAAAGAGATTTTGACAAAGAAAATAAAGCTTTCGGAGTTTGAAATTGTGGCATTAACGGAGAAAAGTTGTGCAAGAATGTAAAACAAATTGCCTCCCAAGTTGAAAGATTCAGGGAGTTTTACTTTACCTATTTCAATTGGAAATTCTTGTGCTATTAATGCATTGTGTCACACAGGCGCTAGTATAAATCTAATGTCATATTCTATTTACAGGAAATTGGGATTTGGTGAAGTTAAATCAACATCAATAACACTAAAACTAGCTGATACAACACTTTCAAATCCACGTGGCAAAGTTGAGGATGTGCTCATAAAAGCAGGAAATTTAACCCATGTTTTGTCCGAATTAAAATTTGATTTTAATCCAAGTCAAAGTCAAACATTGAATATTAACCACACCTTTCATGGGTCCCACAACTTTTCAACCACACATTTCAAAAACTTCTATCACATTCTACTAAAAATCTAATTTTAATATCCACCAAACACCCTTTTAATATTTTCGATGTACTTCATTGTGCTGGACATACCAAACAATCGAGACATTCCAATTATTTTGGGACGACCATTCTTTGCAACTGGTCAACCTCTAATTGACATGGAGAAGGGTGAGCTAATATTGAAGGTGAATGACAAATAAGAGATATTTAATATTTATACCCCATTTGAGAAACCTTCCAACAAAAGTCATTGCATTAGAATTGATGAAGAATTGCCACCTAATCAAGGAAGCTATCAAAATAGAAAATCAAATTTTTGTGGACTTCTTGGTAGCGATGAAAATTGAAATATCAAATTATGGAGAGCAAAACAAAGGGTGCATAAATGAAAATTGCACAAAGTGCAATTATTATATAACTTGGTTCGAGCCACCATGATCAAACATGACACAAAGTCAAGCTAATGACGTTACAGAAGCTCTTCTTGGGAGGTAACCCAAGTTTTCTTCCTTTTTATTTGTTGTATTTTTGAGTTTTAGGATATTAATTTTAAGTTATTTGTGACTCATCATCCATACCTCATTTTCCCTTAGGTCGTTGATATGTTAATTTGTTTATTAGATGTTAGAGTTAAGTAACATTTATTCCAGTTATTTGATCTTAATGATTTATTTGATTTTTCAGGAACACGATGTCGCGGAACATTTAAATTAATATTTACCAAGGAGCTAATATGATCAATAAGAAAGCTAGCCATTAAATTACAAGCCATATCAGGAGAGTTTTTTCTCCAATTTCTTTCACATCCCTTTATTTGCGGATTTAGAATTAAAGACATTGAGGACCATGTCTAGCTTAAATTTGATAGTAAAAAACTTGAGTTTTAATTTTTTTTTTATGTGTTTTGTGTGCTTTTATTGCTTTAGTAAAAAATAAAAAAAAAGTTTGAAAATTTTAAAAATGAAATAAAATAATTATTTTGTGTGCTTTTTGATTTAGTTGGTGACTAGCAATGATGAATATATTGAATCATGAATTGATCTATGAATGGTAAATAAGTTGCATGCTTAGATTAATTTTTGCTTTTCCATGTGAAATTTGATATATATTGAGCACATGAATTAAGTTAAGCATTGTGTAGAAATGAGTTGATTTCATAATTTGATATGTTGAAATAGTGGATTATAGATGTTAAACCTAAAAACACTAAATTTTACATTCTTGGACCAAATTTAGAATAATTTAGGAGGATTTCACTGTTGTAGGAAGATGTTGAGATAAATAGGGATTTCATGTGTGAAAGTAAAAAAATCTTGTGTAGATTGTTTAAGATCAATAGGATGCAATTTTGTGAAAATATCAAGTTAGATGTCGTTTTGCTTGAATTGGTGTTAAATGAGGGACATTGCACTAATCAAGTCATAAAAAATATTTTATTTGAAAATTTCTCTTGGTAGCCTTTATGACTCGAGCAATTAAGCTTGCAAGAGTTTTTAAAACATGTTGCCAGATGATCATCTAACTTGGGAGTCATTGGCCGAAAGCTTGTTACATGGGTCATTTAGAAAGCTTAAGAGAGAGAATGTTTCAAATAAATGAAAAAAAATTATTAAAAAAAAATCAGAAAAAGCAGGTCATGAAATAGAAGATGCATCAAATGCCTTGGTTAAGTCCCAAACACCTGTTTAAGAAAATTTGACTTTTGATAAGAGATTGTTAACCTAATTAAGTTTTAAAGATTGAAGCAATCAAACTTAATGGATAATCTTTGTTTATTGTCATGTTGAACTGCAATTAGTGAAATTTTGTCTAAACTAGAGGTGAGGATAGTAGAAAATTCAACCTTAGTTCACATACTGGAAAAAAGCGAAAATAATAAGTTTCGGGGTGTGTGAATCTTATGAGTGATGAAAGAACATATCTGATCATTAAGGGTCGGGAATTAAAACAACTTATGAATTCATAATGATATGCTTAATTCTTCACACACACATTAGTTTTGCATTGGAAAAGTAGAAATTGATTTGGTAATACGACCTTGAAGCTATTTATCCATTTAATACAATGATTTCAATTATGAGATAAAATGGCAGGTTATTCGGGCTCTAAAATATTGACATGGGTCATAATAAGTGTATTTTATACACTTATTCGGGCTCTAAAATATTGACATTTCGTAACTCTTTTAATGGAATTATAGCCTAATTTATTTTAAAATGTGTTAATAGGTGAAACTCGATGAATGGAAGTGAAAATTGACGAAAAATGGCAAGATCCAAAGTTTGGGGGCTAAAGTGAAAATACTCAAAAGTTGTGTCGGAGCTCACGATGAAGATTCGAGAATGCTAGAGGTTAATTGAATACAATTAAAAGTCAAAAGGAGTGAAAACGTGGCCACAATATTTTCACAAATCAATTTTCAACCGCACAAGGATGTTCAGATTTTTAGTTGGAGATTGATACCCATTTTTGGCCTAGTCAACGGTCGAATTGAAAAAAAGCTATTCTAACAAAGTTGTAGCCCTTTGAGTAGTTATCTTTTCAATGCATTTTGAATTGCCTTAATCAAATATCAGGAAAAAACATTATGACAAAAATATTGAAGCAGACGTAGAGTTTGAAATAGCGACTCAGCTCCGAGGCTCTGCATCCATAGTGCCTAGGCGCTACACAGGAAGGGAACACGACGCCTAGGCGCTACGTCGCAAATTTTAGGGTTAATCTATTTTGGGCCGCGAAAAACCCAAAAAACTCCAAATTTAGGGAAAACGTGTAGGGGAGTACAAAGAGAAGAAATGAGGAAATTTTAGAGGTTCTACACATTGAAAAAACAAAGATACAATTAGAGATTAAGAGCACAATTCAAAATAGAAAAACATCAAGGAATTTAAGTTTTGAAGAATTGATTGGAAGAAGAAGAAGATCTTTGTGCAAGTTTTATTACTATTTCTACATATTCAAAATCTGGTGATATATTCAATAACAACTTTAGTTTTTATTTTTTCATTTAGTATGAATAGCTAAATTTTATATTATGGCGAATAATATAATCTGCTTGAGAACCTTTATGTCTTTTATTCAAGATTTTTGGTATTTTATCGTTTATGTGTTGATTGTACTATGAGTTTAATGCATTAAATTACTTGATCACTAATTTAATGACTTTGTGAATCTTTTACGAATCAAGAGGTGAGTTTGAGATTTATACCATATAGTAAAATTCGATAATTTAGTATGACGTGTAGAGATATCTATACTAAATATTACGATCATACATGAATTCTTAGAACTAATATTTCGTTTAACTAAGGTAGATTTGCATAGATATATTGGATTGAAATAGTTAAATTGGCTCAATGAGAACTCGAGATGGGTAAATTGAATACCATAAAAGAATTAGATCAAACACTACATTAGACTCTTGAATTTTGAATTAGGACTTAAAGGTGAACAATAGGTGAAATTGTTCGCCCCTAATTTCCATCCATTATTTGAAATTTCAACCAATCTTTGTGTGTATTTTAATTAAGTTAAACTGTTTAAATAAAAAAATCACATCAACGCATAAATCTTTGTTTAGTTTCATCAAATAGGAGTTAGAAAAATCTAATTAAGTTCTAAAGTATAGTTCTCGTGAGAACGTTAATCCAGACTCAAAGGTCCACTATATTACTTGTTACGATATCGTACACTTACGATAAAAAAAATGCAATAATATGGACAACCTATGACAGTTCCACTTGTTGAGTTGGATGTGTTGCATAATCTGATTGCTAAGCTTGGCTCTTGGTCCTCTATTTTGGAAGAGTCATGGCATGGATTGCGTCAGTATAGGCTCGGTTTAGAACGTGCCAAAAAGCGCCTCAACTTTTCGTGAGTTTCGCGTTGATATCTCTCGTGTTAAATTCAATAGAAGGAGAAGCTATGTTCGACTTGAACAGGTGGTTGGTTAAATGATTGACACCATAGCAACATGTAGCCAATTATTGAAACTGTTTTGAAATCATTTGGAGATCAGGGACGGATCCAGGACCAGACTACCGGGGGGGCTAATACGTAAAAAAAATAAATTACACATGAATTTTTTTTTTTTACATACATTTTTTTTTCCTAAGTAAAAAAAATTTTTTTTGGGGGGAAAGGAGGGGCTACAGCCCTCCCTAAATCCGTCCCTGTTGGAGATGTACATTCTTCTTGACATCAATATTTCCTTTGTGATTCCCTTCGCAACGAGATGGGTAAATTATGTATAGTGCTTCTCTCCATGTGTGCAAACCCCAATTACCCTTCCTCCCTCCCTCCCTCATTAGACAAATTGCTTCTTATAGTCTCAGATAACTAAAAGTTTCCTTCTCTCTTTGGTATGGAGAGAAAAGATATGGAAAGGCGTTCTTGGCTTTGTGGAACGATTATTTGTAACTACATTATAAGAGCAAGTGCTAAGGATTTTTATCTTCCTTCCTTTTTTACGATAGTCACCTCTTTGGAATGTTGTGTTCTTTTCCTATTTCGATGTGTGATTGAACTGTGCATTTAGTTTTGGATATGTGGAGGAATGTTGTTTTTTACAGAACTTATTTTTCCCCCTTCGTCTCTTACAACCATTTCTATATGCCAGTTTTAGTTCACGAGTTGTTGTAGTTATTTGTTTGGTTGGATTTTTTTGTCTGTTTGCACGTTGTTTTGTTATTACCTTCATCCATATGGTTTTGCCAAGAGGGCCTCAGAAAGTTGACGATGATGGAACTTGTTATCAGTTTCATATTAGCTGATAAACTACTCTAAAAAAGTGGAGTTCTGGTAGTACTATGCTTTAATGAATTGTTTATCTTAGACGAAAGAAGTCCATATTTCGTCTAGTTGGAGTTAGACAAGACAATTACAAAGGGATATGCAGTTTTATAAACAGTTAAAGGGTTGTTAACAACTTTTTTCTGTTATAGGTATAGGTTGCCAAGGCACTCTAAAGTTTTATTGTATATTACTTGTGTAGTATGTGTCCTCTCAGTCGCCTTGACCAATCACAGATCAGTCGGGAGAAAACAATTTCAAGGGGAGAGAAAGTGATGTACTATCTTTTCACGAAGTCATTTATTGAGTGAGAATTTTCATATATTTATGTGTCTAGTGTCTTCAATTGTGCTATTGTATCTGTGTGGTCCTCCTTGCATTTATAAGTGATATTTCCGGGTCACTATTAGGTGCAAAAATTAAGTACCACGTTCCACATCATCAACCTTCTTACTATCCTTATCTGAATCCTTCTTAACTATGGATGCAAATGTGATATAGTTCCCTCATCCTCACTGCTAGAGGACTCACTCTGGTAACTTGAATTGGATTCATCATCAGTTAGTGACACTGCCATTGCCTTACCCTTTCCTTTATTTAGTTTCTTATAGGCAGGGCATTCATTCATATAATGTTTGAAAACTTAACATTCATGACATCTAACTGACTGAGATTTCTTACTAGAATTCCCAGTATTATTCATATCAAGTTTGTCTTTCCTGAATATACTATAGGCACCCTTTTTTCTCTCCTCTCCTGAGGTTTTCCCTTATTTATAAGAACTTTTTGGAATTTCTTAACAAAAAAAGCTATATCCTCATCCCTAAAGGTCTCAATATCAGTAGAGTCATATTGTTCTTCCTTATGGTGTTCAAGGCTATGGACTTATTTTTCTTCGGTTGAGATATAGTGAGTTCATAAGTTCGGAGGGATCCTACAAGTTCCTCTATTTTAACTGTATCTAAGTCCTTGTTTTCTTCAATCGTAGTAATCTTCGGTCTAACCCTCTCAGGTAAGGATCTAAGGACTTTTCAAACAATTTTAGATTCACGAATTTTTTCACCTAGGTTGAAGCCTGAGTTCACTATGTCATTTAACTTCACGTAGAAATCATCAAATGATTCATCGTCCTTCATTCTAATTTCTTCAAACCTAATGGTCAACATCTATAGTTGGAGTTCTTTACAGTTTTGGTTCCCTCGTGTGTGGTTTCTAAGATATCCCAAACATCTTTTTCGGTCTCACACATTGATATTCTCCTAAATTCTTCGGCTAACATAGCTATAAATAAGGCATGAAGCCCTTTACTATTCCAGTTATACTCAACTAGTTCATCTTTAGTCCAAAATGATATGTCTGTAGGGCTAACTACACCTAAAACAATAGTAGAGGGGACGGTCCAACCATTTTGTACACTAACCCAAATTCGCTTGTCCAGAGACTTAAGAAAGACTCTCATTCTAACCTTCTAATATGCATAATTGCTTTAGTAAAAAAAATGGAGGATTGAAAAGAGACTGGCTCATTTAGATTAAGTTAGGGTTAAGAATCGAATTGAGGCTCTGATACCACTTGAAAGTTATGAGTTTGACCCTAACTAACACCTAGGGGTGAATAGGTGTTTGTATGCTAAATTTAACTTTGTTAATTAATAACAGTAGCAAATTTAAATTATTAATGTTATTCAGATGAATTCACATGTAATACTATTCTATGTTGAATTACCGCAGTTGATATATTGCATGAAAGTAAACAATACCACAAAATCGTTGACGGAGAAAACACCTTGCAGGAAAAAAACTCTGAGCCCAAGCCTGTAGATTTCACTATAAATGATAAAGTCTTATAGACTGTTTAGACTGACTAAACCTTAATACTCTCTGACCTCCTGACTGTAATCACCACGACCCTCCTGGACAGTGTGCTTCTGCACTAGCTCCCAACCTTCTGGAATCATTTACCTAATGTGGATCACTTGAGAACTCATTTTCTCCTTCAATCGGAACTCCTATCGCCTTTCTTGATCTTCATAACTCTGATAGATTATTCAGAAGCTGGGTTTTTGAGTTTTGATTATATGGATTTGAAGTTTTCAGTGATTTTGGTTGAATCAAAAGAAATTGAATAATGTATAGGATTGATATAAGCAATCTCTCAGATAAAATAATATTCAGCCTAATCTTTTTCACGAAATGTTTATAGGTAAGACAGGTTGCTGAGATAAAATGGAGTTTTGTTTCCTTTTATCTTTTAATCGAAGTCATTTATTGAGAAGATGGGGATTTCCATATATTTATGTGTTTAGTCACTTGTTGTCCATTCTTGCATTTATATGTGAGATTTTTCTATATGATTATTAGATGAAAATTAATTACAAACACTTGGTTGGATCATGCAAAAGTATTTCTTAAATTTCTTTGTAGATTACTAGTACTATTTAGGTTTTGAGGTAATATAGGATAGACAGGACTTTCGAAAAACGTAAATTAGGGATTTTGGTAACACATCGCTCTAGCGAAAGTCCAATAGCAGGTGAGCGACAGGCGCTCCGCTAAGCGACAGGCTAGCAAAGTTGTTTTTATTTTGGACGCTCGAGCAACAATTTGGCGGCAAACTAGTAGAAATTCGGCAACTTTTTGTTCTTATTCCGTAACCGAATACGAGGACTCTCAAACCATCTATACTACCTACCAATTTACTCCTTGACTTTTAAAACTCTTTTACAACTATATTTTTGTCTAAAGATTGCCAAATACTATAAAACCTAACACTCTTAATCAGAATTGTACACTTAGTCCCTAAACTCTTATTCACTAATTCCTAATTTAATAAATAATCCAACGAATATAAATTAAGTGCTAATTAAATAAATAAAATATGAAAATTGAATTCTTTGAGTCTTGTACTGCATTAGAAATTTAAGAAACACTTGTGCAAAGTGTGAGAGCCACAACTAGAGAGATTCACGAGGCATATCATCAGTTGTTTGAAGAGAGTCTTAGGATAAAGAAGGTAAATAAAGCCGTATTGAAGAAGGTTAATGAACTTGAGTTAGAAAGAGAGTGACTCATAGCCGACCTTCAGGATTCTACCAAAAGTCTTAGTGAATTAAGACTTGTCAAAGAGAACTTAGAAGACAAAGTTAAAACTCTAACAAGTGACCTAGAGAAATACAATACTCAACTCTATTCATTTTTAAGTGGTACTCAGAAACTTGATAATCTCGTAGGGATGAACAAGCCAGCTAAAAATAGGCAAAGTCTAGGATATACTCAGATTGAGAATAATATTGCTAATTCATCCAAAACAATTTTTGTCCAAGCCATTAACAGATTTAGAAATGCTGATAATCCTAAATCCAAGGATAAGGGAATCTGAGAACAGAAACCTACTAGACAATACAGGACCAACCGACCCAAAAATCAATATCATAAATCACGTAGTGTCGAACCTAAGTTTATTTCTACATGTTACAATTGTGGTGTGTTAGGAGACGCAAGGCGTATGTGTCATAAACTTATGAATAGAAGTAGGAATCAGGATATCTCTAGCAGGTTAACTTCCTTACCAATCAGGTTTGCCACTTAACTGAGATGATGACTAAGTTGACTAGGTTTACCTTAACGTCTAAGAAGGTTTGGGTTAAGAAAAGTAATCTCCCCAGGTATGAAGAAAAATTGAACTGCTATGTTGCTCTTAAAGCTAAAAATGACTTTATGTGGTATTTTGATAGTGCATGTTCTAGACATGTGTGAAAATAAAGCCTTGTTTTCAACTCTTGATGATTGGAATGGCGGTATGGTTACTTTTGGAGTCGTGGTAAATGTACCGTCAATATATCTGGATTACCTGTTATCTCAAATGTACTTTATGTGAAGGGTTTAAAATCTAACTTGTTAAACATTAGTTAAATATGTGATGCTGATTTTGAGGTGCGGTTTGTCCAGAAAAGGTGTACTGTTTATGATTCAAACTGTAACGTTATCCTCGAAGGAGTAAGAACTTCTGATTATTGTTATGAAGTTCTTCCAAATTCTAAATGTGTGTGTAATAGTGCTAATATTGATACGACTAAACTTTGGCACCAAAGGTTTGGTCTTATAAACTATAAAAATTTGTCTAAATTGGCTAAGAATGAACTTGTGAATGGTCTACCTAAACTTTTAAAAATTGAAAACGCTATCTACGGATCATGTCAACAAGGTAAACAACTAAGAGTAAATCATAAAAATGCTCTAATATCTTGAAAAACAGACCTCTAGAATTAACACTAGGACTGAAAGCCTTGGTAGTAAGTGCTATATTTTGGTTGTGGTTGATTACTTCTTTAGGTTCACATGGATTGAGTTGTTGACAGAAAAATATGATATATTAAATCTAGTTAAGTCCTTGTGTAAGAGACTTCAAACTCAGAAAGATTCCACCATAACTAGAATTCGGAGTGATCATGAAAAAAAGTTTGAAAACTCTAACCTTGAAAATTTCTGTTTGGAGAAAGGAATCCAGTAAGACTTTTTTTCACCGATCACCCCACAACAAAATAGAGTAGTTGGGGGGAAAAATCATGTACTTTAAGCAATGGCTAGGGCCATGCTTCATGGTAAGGGTTTAGCAATGCATTTTTAGGACGAAGCTATTAACACTGCTTGTCACATAGTGAACAAAGTTTATCTTAAACCTAAGACTAAACAGACACCCTATGAGATTTGGAAAGGCAAAAGCCTAATGTCAAATATTTTCGAGTGTTTGGTAGCAAGTGCTATATTTTAAGAGAGAGAGAGAGAACTTAGAGAAGTTTGACTCTAAGAGTGATGAAGGAATTTTTCTAGGATACTCGAGGAACAGTAGAGCCTATGGAGTGTACAATTCGCGTATACGAGTTGTGATGGAGTCCATAAATGTGGTGATTGATGATGCCTTTAGTGAAGGGAGATTGGGATGAGTTAGATCACACTAGTGTAGATCCTACCAAGGTGACTGAGCCTAAAGAAAAATCAATTCCTAAAAATTCACACTCACCTAAAGGTTTAGACACTCTATAGAAAGAATCATCACCTAGCACTAGTTCCAACTTTCCTAGCGAACAATCTCCTAGTAAAACTTCAATACTACATGTGGAATGTTCTCTAGTGATAAATCTAAACCTCCAAAGGAACTTTCATCTAGAGTTAAATCTAATCATCCTAAAGTCAACATAATTGGAGATTTAGAAGAGGGGACGAGACTCTGCAAGAGGGTTTTAAATAACTTGACATTTGCTAGTTATGTATCCCAAATTGAGCCTAAAAAGGTTGAAGAAGCCCTTAGTGATGAATGTTGGGTAAATGTAATGCATGATCAGCTAAACTAATTTGTGACAAATAATGTGTGGTGTTTGGTTCCAAGACCTGATAATTGTAATGTTATTGGTATAAAGTGGATATTTAAGAATAAGACCAGTCATCAAGGTACCATAACTAGGAATAAGGCTAGGTTAGGTTCCCGGGGATACACTCAAGTTGAAGGGGTTGCCTTTGATGAATCCTTTGCTCATGTATCTCGTCTTGAATCAATTAGAATTCTTCTTGCTGTTGCTTGTACCTTAGGGTTCAAGTTATATCAAATAAATGTCAAGAGTGCCTTCTTGAATGAAATATTTTAAGAAGAAGCCTATGTTGAACAACCTGAAGGATTTATCGATCCTAAGTTTCCACATTATGTCTATAAATTGAATAAATTTTTATATGGTCTAAAACATGCTCCTAGAGTTTGGTATGATAGACTAGCTGCATACTTTATGGAACATGGTTTTTCAAGAGGTGGTACAGATAGAACTTTATTCATAAGACGCATTGAGGAAACCATCACCATAGCACAGATTTATATTGATGGCATCATTTTTTGTTCTCCCATTGACTCTCTTGCTCATGAATTTGCTAAATGCATGAAGCAAGAATTTGAGATGAGTGTAGTTAGGGAATTGAGTTAATTTCTTGGTTTCCAAGTAAAGCAAACTGATGATGGTTTGTTTATATTTCAATAAAAGTATGCTAAACATCATGTTAAGGGATTTTGACTAGATAGTAAGAAACACACCAGAACACCTGTGAGCACAAATGTTAAGTCAAGTCATGATCCTACGGGTAAGAGTGTCGATTAGGCACTATATAGAAGTATGATTGCTAGTTTACTTTATCTTACGACAAATAGACCTGACATAGTATTTAGTATTGGAGTTTGTGCAAGATTTCAAGCTGATCCTAAGGAATCTCATTTGAATGATGTGAGATGTATTATTCGATATGTTAATTGCAATATAGATCATGGAATCTTGTACTCTAGATATTCTAATCTGGATCTTGTCGGCTATTTCGATGCCGATTGGGCTGATAATGTCAATGATAGAGAAAACACTTTAGAATGCTATTTTTATGTTGATACTAATCTTGTAGCTTAGACAAGTAAGAAATAAAATTCTATCTCATTATCCATGGCAGAAGCCGAATATATGGCTGCAGGAAGTTGTTGCACTCAACTACTTTGGATGAAGCAGATGTTGAGTGATTATGGATTTGAATAGGGTACTATGACTAGTTTTGTTTCATTAATATTTCCAAAAATCCCGTTCAACATTATCAGACCAAACATATTAATATAAGACATCACTTTATTCGAGAGATTGTAGAGACCCTTATTGTAACTCTTGAACACATCTCTAAAGAGAATTATATAGCTGACCTATTTACAAAGCCCTTAGATGGCCTTAAGTTTGAGTTTCTTAGAAAAGCTATTAGTGTCTGTGTACCTCTTTGATCAGGTACTTAGATGCATGAATGTACAGTTCATAGAGTTCATTCATTCATGCATACATCTCATTCTCTGTATATTCATTCTGTTTGATCTGATTCATTTATTTTAAATGGGGGGTTTAAGCTACTTGACATTGTATGGTGTAGTTGAATATGCTTTTATGACCGAGTATGCATACATTTGATGAACTGTAACGTAGTTTCCATTGCTTCAGTTAGGTTTAATGTGAAGTACTGAGGATAGATTTCTTTATGTTCCATCTGCACAGTGCACACTATGATTTTGTGAGTGAGTCTTAACCGCATGTGTGATATTTGGGATGACAGTCATCTGTTTGTGAGGTAACCTTGTACATGAATTGAATGTTAACTAGTGGATCTAAGCTCGCATATTCCCTTAAATTTTAAAAAAATGATGATTCATCTTATACTCTTTTTCGAAGCCTATTTGACTCGAGCAATTAAACCTGCGGGGTTTCTCAAAACCTGTTGCCCTATGATCAACCGACTTGGAGTCATCAACTCAAAACTTGTTACAAGGGTCACGTATAAAGTTTAATGAAGAATATTCTGCTCATGAGATGTCAATATTTATTTATTTTAAAATAATAAAATATTAAAATTATTATATATGCTTCACTTCAGGGAGAAAAATGAAAAAATTATATGAAAAGAAGAGTTGCATTGTTCAATAGGTCCTAGTGGGTTTGACTTTCATTAATCGAGGGAAATACTCACTCCGCAGTGATATTTAACATATCATTTCTCACTAATTTAAGACTTGAAGTCTTGCTTAGAGGGAAATAGTGACACTTTTCACACATGAAACACTTATATCTTTTACTCCATTTAAGCTTTATTTGAGTATGTATGAAAGTTTTTCAATTTATTGATTATGTTTTACTTGTGATAAATTCCATTTTTGGGTTAACTTAGATGTTAGAGTGTGAACCATGATTTTAAAAAATGCTATATTCCAAAATTTTCAAAAATAAGGTGCTATTTTTGTCAATATGTTTTTGCCAGCTTAACGCTGAGCCATCGCTCAAGCACCAGAAACAGAAGCTTTTTCGTTCTCCTAGTGCTCGACTATCGCTTGAGCAACATGCCAATTTTTTGAATTAAAACGCTTCATCCCAGAAATCATTTTTCCACATTCCCTATTCTCTCTCGCGATTTTCTCCAAATTTCATTGAGTTTCCTTGCTTAATTGCATTGTTTTTCTCCAAAATTTGCGAGTTTGAAACTTAAACTCGCAAGTAGGGTTCTTCATTTTTTTTCCCTTGAATTTAATTCAATTTTTTATGGAGGATGGGATAGGATTTGATGTTGGCTTGATGATGTGTTGAATGAGGTGAATTTTACTTGGTTGGAAGCTTCTTGTGAATTAAGAAATTGTCATTACACGTCATGTGTTCTATAAAATGACACATTGACGTTTATTGTTGATTTTTGGCATCATATTTAACATTGGTTTGCATCATTTTGTGTGCATTGGACAATTTTGCATCATTTTGTGTGACTTGGACAGTTTTGCTTTGTTTTGCATTTTGCATCAATTTGCATGCTCATGACATGTTTGTCTAGATTTTGGTGTATATGCGTAACTTTTGTACCATTTAGCGTGTGTATGGTCTATTTGTCTCGTTTCACGTGCATTTTTGCATATCATTAGTTAGTTTTTCATTGCGATGTATAGTATCTTTAGTTGCATCTATTGATGTGTTTGTATTGCAAACTTATCACAGATGCCGCCTAAGAGATCGAGGACTACCGCACAGACATTTAGTACTTCAACATCTTATATTGTTCTAGATTCATCTCATCTACTGCTTAAGATGTCATTGGGAATCAGTTTCCTTGCACCCTGTACTGGTAGAGCGTGAGGTTGGGGAAAATAGGGTGTCACGCATGCGCCATGAATTGCCCTCGCACGCGCATGTTTGTCTTTCTCTATAGGTATCTGATTGAGTTGATTCAAAATGATTTGAAAAGGTAATTCAATGGGCTACAATTATTCTAGATACACTTTTTCCAATTCGAACATTTTCTATCCAAAAAATGAGTCGCAAGTTGAGGCTAAAAATGTGGAGCATAACTTCTTCAGCTGGAAATTGATTTGTAAAAATACTTCCACTATATTTCACTCATTTAACCTCCAGTTTCATCCAATTGATCCTATATGATCTTCAAGCATCGTTTTGTGCTCCGAATCAACTATTAGATATTTACACTTTGGTCCCCAAACTTTGGATTTCTTTCGTTTTCGCACGTTTTTTCGTTCATTTCTTCTAAATCCACCAATTTGCGTTGAGTTTAGCCTAAAAAATATAATTAATACAAAATTAAACTATAACTCATTCAAATCACTAACAAATACTCTAATTTTATGGCCTAAATAAGTGTACAAAATATATTTTTCAGAGACCATCCACGTGAACTCACTTGTCCCTTCCACACTTTTTAATAGCCCTTTGGGAGGGGATACCAATGCTATTCGTACTAGATCCCTTTTGATTGATCGACAAATTTTGTTACCTATTGTGTGTTCAAATCTGTGGACAATTTTCCATACCTCTCACTTAACCATGGATAATGGCAGATTTCTTTATGCTCTTTTATATGGAAACTCCAAAAATCTTCCTACTTTCATATGCCATCAGATTTTACGTACCTTTTGGTGACTGGTATTAGGATTGATCCTGTCTGATTCATCGACTTGTGACGGGTCTTAGGGCTAGCTTTCTAGATGGGAATACGGAGAGGTTTCCCAACCTATTGGTCATACTACTATTTCACGAAGTAGATCTCATGCTTCTGAGTCGTTGAGCCAATGGGTCTGATTGTGCCAGTCGATCCTATGGGTGATTTGCTGTCTGTTGATCCATTTGATATTCATCCATCTCGATCTGACGTTACTACTTTCACCACTGACCATCTACTTCTATTCTCGTTGATCTTTCGGTAGCACTCATATGACAAATGTTTGTGTTGATCGAGTAGTAAGCTCGTATGATACGGAGATTACACAGCTGAGATCCACCACTGATCGCCACACAGCAAAGTTCGCTACACTTCAAGGTGCAGTCGGCTATCTTCAGTAGGGATTACATTGGATCAAGCGCCATTGGGATGATGATGGTGATTCCGATGAGGGGATAGATGGAGATGATGTTGCTGATTAGTTGTTAGGTAGCCCTTTGTCATATGTGACAAAAAAGGGGGAGTATGTAGAGATGTAGATATATATGCTCAATATTTTTTCTAGATGTTTATATTTCCCACTTAGCTAGATTAAGTTTTGATGTTTAGAAATATCGATATATGTTTTTGGTGTATTGATTAACATTGATACTGCATCTTAATTTAGCTAGCATGATTTTGAGCTTATTGATAACTATCTCAACAGCTTTTATTTCTTTTACTGGTTCACGTGTTTTTACACTTGGTATTTGAGTTGCTATTTTAGGAAACATGTTTAACAAGAAAAGAAAAGGTGAGCTTCAGTTGAGTCAGTTGGTTTTTCATAGGTTTGTTAGGTCTTATAGTTTTTGGCAATCTTTAGACTTCTAAAAATTATTACTGTTACTTTTGTATTAAAACCGAAAATTAAAACAAAAACTGAAAAATTAAAATAAAGAAAACTGAAAATTAAAATTGTTAGGTTTTATAGTTTTTGGCAACCTTTAGACAAAAATATAGTTGTAAAAGGGTTTTAAAAGTCAAGGAGTAAGTTGGTAGGTTGTATAGATGGTTTGGGAGTCCTTGTATTCGGTTGTGGAACAAGAAGAAAAAATCTCCGAATTTCTACTATAGTTGTAAAAGAGTTTTAAAAGTCAAGAAGTAAATCGGTAGGTTGTATATATGGTTTGGGAGTCCTCGTGTTCGGTTATGGAAAAAGAAGAAAAAGTTGTGAGATTTCTGCTAGCCTGCCGCCAAGTTGTTTCTCAAGCGTCCAAAACAGAAACATCTTTGCTAGCTTGTCGCTGTCCTGTCGCTCGAGCGGAGCGCCTGTCGCTCGCTTGCCGCTGGACTCTCGATCGAGCAACGGTGTTACTAAAAAACCCTAATTTGCATTTTTCGAGAGTCCTATCTATCCTATACTATCCCAAAACCTAAATACTATAAATACGAAGCCTCATTTCGTGAAAAGACTATATTGAATATTATTTTATCTGAGAGATTTTTTATATCACATCCTATACATTATTCAATCTCTTTTGATTCAAACCAAAATCACTGAAAACATCAAATCCATATAATCAGAACACCAAAACCCAACTTCCGCATAATTTATCAAAGTTCTGAAGATCAAGAAAGGTGATCGGAGTTCCAATTGAAGGAGAATATAAGTTCTCAGGTGATGCACATGAGATAAATGATTATAGAAGGGCGGGAGCTGGTGCAGGAGCACACAGTCTAGGTGGTTCGTGGTGATTACAGCCAGGATGTCAGAAAATACTAAAATTTAGTCAGTCTGACTAGTCTTTAAGTCTTTATCGTTTATAGTGGATTCTACTGACTTGAGCATGGAGTTTTTATCCCACGAGGGGTTTTCTCCATCAACAATTTTGTGGTGTTGTTTACTTTCATACAATGTATCAACTACGATCATTCAACATAGGATAGTATTGCATGCGAATTCATCTGGATAACATTAATAATTTAAATTTGTTGTTGTTATTAATTAACTAAGTTAAATTCAGCATAAAAACACCTATTCACCCTCCTTTGAGTGTTAGTTGGGATCAAACTCATAACTTTCAAACAGGTAGGAAATTAGGTTTTGGTTCCTTAGAAGAGAAATCACAAAAGTATCATTTTGTGGGCAGTTTTTTTTTTTGGTTAAAATATTAAAGAAATTGTGTGATCTTTTTCAATTCTTTGATCCAAGATTGATATTCGTGCACAAATTCACAATTTATGATATTATACAGGGGCGGACCCAGCACCTGACGAGCCCCGACGGCTACTCGTGCTGGATCCGCCAGAACAGTTTTTTTTTTTTTTTTGACAATGAATAAAATTTTGAGATTATATACCTAGTAAGTTCCTTTTCTACCATTCATTTCTTGTAGCTCAACAGGCAAGAGACTCTATGTTCACAGGAGAGGTCTGAGTTTCAAATCCATTTCCCAACATCTTATGGTGAAATGTTTTTAATTATACAATTTTTGTCAAAATTAAATGAAATAAGGGCCTATTTGATTGGCCTTGTTTTCTAGGGAAAATAGAAAATGTTTTCAACTTTCCAAGTTTTTCCCTGTTTGATGTGTAATATTTGGCATGGAATTCCTTTTCTAGCTTGAAGGCTCACGCGCCACTTTTCTTGGAAATCATGGAATTTCTTTTCCTTTTGTTTTGGTGGTTTTTTATTTTCCAGGTTCTCTTTTTTATTTTTTTTATTTTTATTTTTTTTTTTGGCAATTAGAAAAAATTTATTATTTTTATTGACAATTTTCATGCAAAACAAAGCCAAACGAATGATATTCGGTATTGTTAATTTTTTTAATTTTTTAAAATTGGAACAAATTCTAAAATCAATGGTAGAAAAAATTATCATTTTTATGGACAATTTTTATAAAAAATAAAGTCAAACGAACACCTAACTTTCATCATTTTCCAAGTGGAAAATTATACCAATCAAACACAATTAATTACAATTCCCAGGAAAACAATTTATAGGCAATTCAATTCCTTGAAATTCATTTTCTTTCCACTCATTTTCCACATTTGCAATCAAACGGACCCTAAGGGAAATGATTTGAACCCATGACCTCATGTTAAAATATTGAATACTTAACAATTGTGGCACTCATGGAATTTGACAGTAAGTTTACCGGAATAATATATATTACATTTTAGCGGTTTTAATTCAATTGTAAAAATTGGAATCTGTGCTATTCCTTTGAATTATACAAAACTTAGACATAATATCATTTAGTGAATATTTTTTAATTTTTACAACAAAATTATATATATTTAGTTTGAACAAAATAATTGTTATATTTAAATTTTAGACCTTGTTTGATTTTTCTTTTTTTTTTTCAAAATATTTTTTTTCTCTTCTTTCAACTGCACATTTTTTTAATAAAATAATATTACATACAAATTCAAAATTTCTTCTTATTTTAACCATACATTCTCCATTAAATCATTATTTCAAAATGCATTTTTTGCAATAAAAAATGGGCATCAAAAGAGACTCTTAATATTTTATTGCTGACAACGGTCGACGATCCATGGTCGTCCGTGCTAACTCAAAATCCTGGATCTGCCACTGACATTATATAGTTTAAATCACGACGCTTCTCCTATATATTAGTTTATCTCCACTTGCTGGAATGCTTTGAATTCGGCATAAATTTTATGTAGGGTTGATTGGATTTGGCTGTAAGATGACAAATCTTCGAAGTGTGAGTATAATAGCAAAAAGTTATCTTAATTAAATATTTACTGGTTTATTATTGTTCTTGTTACGATGTTTATTTGCTGAATATATTATATAGAGAACAAACAAAACACTATGCAATGAACACTTTACTATTTCATAAAACCGTGAATATGAATTAAGAACTGCATAAATGTGTAATCGCTAAAAGGGAACATAATTTGCAAATTGAGGCTTGTGTATTACACAGTGTCCTCGAAATTGATTCTCCCCCTCATCATATATGCTCGATGTTTCGTATGAGCATCTGTCCCCCATGATATAACGGGAAATGAGTAAAAATCGAGCACTTCGTTTTTATCTCAGCGAACTAAATTTCTGTCGGAACCGGATCACCAAGACTTCAGGCAGAAAGAAACTAGAAGCATTAGCGTATTGAGAGGATAAAATAAATTTGGTGTGTATGAACTTGAGGGAAAACTAAGTTTCAGGAGTCAAAGAAAATTTACCATCCAACAATTTTTGGTCCGTCATTCGAGTACACAAGTCGCGTCCGCACACAAATTTAAGGTCTAAAGCCTAATTCAATCCATGATTTGCACCCCCCCTACGTGCGTAGGTGGAGAGAGAGTCTCTTTGCCGCACAAGATTACATAGCTTCAAAGTGTAACCATATATTAAGGGGCTGTTTTCTTTAGCGTTTTCTGGCCGTTTTCTGTTTTCAGTTTTCCAAAACGGTGAAAACGCGTTCTCTTTCCCATTTTCGAAAACACAAAAAAAAATTGTGAAGAAAACTCAAAACGACATATTTGCCGTTTTGAACGTTTTCAAGCAAAAAATTGAAAACTGATGAAAACGCGGAAAACACCCAAATCAAGAAAATGATTCCTGAAAACAACCATCACCTCAGCCAAGAAACAACCACCTAGACCTCAGCCAGCCACTTTCCGGCCACCTAGACCGCCGGATTCCACCACCAACAACCTCGCCACACTCCCTTCTATCACCTCCAATCATTCATCAGCCATGAAACAACAAGAATTGATAGAAATTGGAAGCCAAAAAACCATTCCTGCGTGACCTGTTTCCGTCGGAAACATCACATCGCGACGCCCAAAGTAGTGCGACACCACTGGTCCAATGCTCATCCCGAGATAACTCCAACCATGTCCCCAATCCACCCCAAACAACTCTTCAATGTTCAGATTTTAATGCAGGAATATATTACAGTAGCAAATTCCGCGCAACAGGTTTCAAATTTTGCAAAATTCGGCGTCCTCCAGCCGTATCATGATCTTGGACCACATGGGTTAGCCTCCCCTCCACCCGATGCACCTTGCCCAACCATGAGTCAAGGCCAATTTTAGATGGTGGTTGTGGATGATTTCAGGTTGTAGCGCCGACTGTAGCAGTGATTGGGTTTGAATTAGGGGTTTCTTTAACCAACGGGAAGGGTGTAGGTAAATGTGGTAATTGTAGTTACTGATTTGAGGTGAAGGTGGTGAAGTTGGTGATTGTGGTTGTAGGCGAAGGCGATGATTTCAAGCCAGGCTTCGTTGAGAGAGACGAGAGAGAAATGGGCGGGGAAGAGAACGTGTTTTGGGGTTTTTTAATTTTGAAAACCATTTTTCAAAATAATAAAAAGAACACATTTTCAACAAATACAAAATGGACACTCAAAACACAAAACTCAAAATGATTTCAAAACTCAAAACACAAAATTGAAACACAAAGAGAACACCCCCTAAGTGATCTTTGCCTTTGTAAATTTCTTATGTGGGATAAACTTAAACAAGTTTTCCCTCCAACACATTTACATATTCCAATTTATCATTTTGTGCTTCAATTTCTAATTCACCCGCTTATCATTTTTGGCAAGCAAATATATGATTTCGATATCCGTGACGAGAATACAGATCAACCTTAATCTTCCAAAATGAATGAACGGTCCCGCTCAAAATAAATATGTCAAAAGTAGCCAATTAAGTCAAATTTTCCAATAGTTCTTTTGTATAGAAATAGTTTATTTGTTTAGTGAAGCCAGAATTCATATCTCATTAATAGTTCTTTTGTATAGAAATAGTTTATTTGTTTAGTGAAGCCAGAATTGATATCTCATCATTTTCATATCTTCATATAAACTATGGCCTATACCATCGCACTGTTGGCAACATTACCGGTTATCATGGCCGTTCTTCTCTACCGACTCGATACCTTCGCTCCGGCTCAATATCCCGATCACGAGTTGACTCCAAAGCAACCCCTATTTGTGCCTAAACGAAACAGTCAGATGCTTCATGGGTCGGAAAAAATCGGGGCTGGTCAGCTGCTGGGGCCGGAAGATATAGCTTACGATCCCATCACCGGAATTATATACACCGGCACAACCGATGGGTGGATCAACCGAGTCTCGGTTAACAAGTCAGCAGCAGAGTCGAAGGTGGAGAGATGGGTCAACACTGGCGGCCGACCACTAGGACTTGTTCATGGACATCATGGTGAAGTCATCATAGCAGATGCTGTTAAGGTTAGTAATAAATAAATTTATAATAAAATTTGATCTCTCAACTCGTCAATCCTTTGAGATCTTCGATCTTCTCTTCGCCCAGTTCAGGGCAGTCCTCGCCGTTGGCTTTCTACATCGAAATAATATTTGAATATTCTCATTGTTTCCAATGGCATTTGACATGGTATAAACTCAATTATTTATTTTTTGGTACATGGATGAAAAAGACTTTATGGCCCTCGCTGTAGGGTGTTGTTGCACGTGATAAGAGTATAGTTTTTAATATCTAATGTATAAATTTCGTGGTCCTCTTCGAAATAAGTTTAATTATTCAATGGGTCATCGAATTTTTCACCGAGTTATTAGAATGTCATTGAATTCTAGTTCGTTTATTAGTTACCTTGAAACTATTATAAGTTTATATTGGATTCCGTTTGAAAAAAAAAAGGTTTTACACAATAAAAAGTTTAATGACCATTTGGGAACATCAAAACCTTGTTCGAATTCTTGGAATGGAACTAAAAAAAGTTGGGTCGAATGATCCTATGAGTTCAATTAATTATGGGAAAGAAAAAACAACCAGCTTCTGGCAAGAAGGTGTAGAGAAAATGTCTCAAGCCAATGTTCGAACATCAAGCTCTATGACACTGAAGTAACCCACGTCATACTCTTAGAAAAAGCTCGAACGACCTTTAAATAAAATGATACCTATACTCGAAACCAACACAAGTTGGTAGGTATAAAATACTTAAAGAGGGCGTGAGATAGCTCTTTCTAAGGAACTCGACAAAATAGTCCCTTGACTGCAGGAGATGGTGTTTTTTTCCTGTTGGACAAAGTTAACATCGTTGATATGTCACTTAAGAATTATATATGAGATATTTGTTTGTATTGCAGGGGTTACTAAATGTGAGTAGAGATGGTACAATAGAGCTGCTGACTGATGAGGCTGAAGGTCTAAAATTCAAGCTAACAGATGCTGTTGATATTACTCTTGATGGCATTCTTTACTTTACAGATGCTTCTTATAAATATGCTCTCCACGAGTTTTTTTCAGATATTTTAGAGGGTAGACCACATGGCAGATTCATGAGTTATGATCCGTCTACCAAACAAACGAAAGTGCTACTGCATGATTTATATTTTCCGAATGGTGTAGCAGTTTCACCAGATCAGCATTCTGTTATATTTTGCGAGACTCCCATGTATGTTTTCTTTACACACTAATAATTGACATGTTTGGTGCCATACTATAATATAGAATTGATGTCCTGTCCCTAGGGAGCAAGATAAAAAACTTCTACTGCTGACATAGAAAAAAAACCGTAGTTGTGATTCTTTGAATTTCATTGCTGATGTGGCAAGAGAACCATAACTAAAGTTTTCTTGCCACGTCAACGGAGGAAAGTTTTTATTAGTAGGCAGGAGATTAGGATTGTACTTTAATATCCCTAACTAAGGTTGATGTCGCAATTGATTAAATTGCAGGAGAAGGTGTAAAATGTATTACATAAAAGGTGAAAAGAAAGAGTCCGTGGATACATTTATCGAAAATTTACCTGGACTGCCTGACAACATTCGATACGATGGAGCAGGCCAATATTGGATTGCATTTCCCACAGTATAACTTAAATATATTCTTTCACTGAACTTCTTATATGGTTCATTAAAGTCTACAAATAACATTTGTAAATTCGCCTTGTAACAGGGAAATACGTACTTTTTGACTTTGTCACAACGGTATGCTTTCATCCGTAAGGTGGTGGCAATAATGGCTAAATACATGGGTGGACCACCGCGTTTCGAGAAGAATGGAGGGATTTTTGCCGTTAACTTGGATGGAAAGCCAATGGCACACTATTATGATCATGATCTATATCGAACAACAAGCGGCATCAAAATTGGGGAGCATTTGTATTGTGGTTCGATACATCATGCGCCTTAATACATCATGCGCCTTAATACAAGCCAATATCCAGCAACATGATATGGAGGATGGTGGTTGGGTTTTTTACTTTCTCTTATTTGATCGTTGGCAAGTTTCCTAAAATAGGGCTCAAACTTTTTGCTTGGATTAAATCGAACTCTATGCCCTTGTTTGGTGGCCTTTAAACTTAAAAAACTTTGTTTTGAATAATATTTTTTAGAGGATGTGTAATTAAAAAGTAGGAAAAAGATTCAGATTTATGAGTGAAATATTTTATTTCTAGATTGAAAACAGGTACTTCGATCGTCTTGTATCAAGTTAAGAGAAGGGGATGATAGAATTAGTAAGGCTCAAACCTACAATATCACCGTAGGGATGGCCATGGAGCAGAGACCCCATTTGCGGGGCGCGGATATGAGTGGTGGGCCAATTTCCATTTACCACCTTATTTATATTATATTTATATTTTATTTTAAATATTAAGTATGATATTTTAATGTAAAAAACTAAATTTAAATAAAAGAAGCTGTAAATGACCGTTCTCATATCTGCATACCCCCCCTAGTCCCATAGATATTCTCACCTACTTTCATAGCTGTATCCACGTTAATTAAGGTAATGATGAGACGAAGGTGGCAACAAGCATCTCATCTCATGGTCGGTGGTTGAAATTTTGTTTCTGTTCTTGTAACCTCTTAAGCTTCTGAAATTCTGAGATAAGATATATACCGACGCTGGAGGACAACGGAAAACCAGATCATTACTTCTGATCTCCCAACTGCTCCAAATTAAGGATCATAAAATTTCCTTCAGTTCATAATCATGTGTCGACATTGTTTTTCCAAATTTTGAGGATCAGATGCCATTATTAGCATAATCATGACCAACTCTTTTGGAAAATCTGCTAATCCTCCAATGTTCTGCCGCCAACCAACTACACCGCAATAACGTATGTAAACTGTCTTCCTTTTATGGATGACAATGACATAATTTATAGCCAGTGGTAAGTATGCTCATGACCACTTTCCAACAGAAAAAATTAACCTTACATTTGTTAATCTGTTAATATTATTCATAAACAAAAAATTTGCTCTCTGTAGTTGAACACACGTTTTTAAAGAACAATTATATTATACTCTTATTTTGAAAAAGTACTAAGCCACTATTTTGGCTCCATTAAAATATGATTTCGGGTGAAATAATGATTTTTTGAGAATTTGTGTTTAAAAATTAAGGAATTTTTTTGAATTAATGTATAACATTATTTTATGGGTGAATGAAGGTCGAAAACGAGTTTTAAAAAAATAAAAGGAATCCAAACAGGAGATAAGGACACTTCCTCTCACTAAACCCATGCTGCATCTAAATTAAAAATATAGATTACATCACTATCACTACTCTATTAAAAGAGAGGATGACCAAATCACTATTCATTTTTGCACATGAGGTTTCACATTTGATCACTTCATATCTGGTTTCGCTATAGTAGCCTACAATGAACTAGCCTTTTTTGTTGACTTTGTAATACTTCAATTAATGTTTTTGTAGTCGGTTGTCTAAACTCAAAATGATTTCAAAACTCAAAACACAAAATTAAATCACAAAGAGAACACCCCCTAAGTGATCTTTGCCTTTGTAAATTTCTTATGTGGGATAAACTTAAACAAGTTTTCCCTCCAACACATTTACATATTCCAATTTATCATTTTGTGCTTCAATTTCTAATTCACTCGCTTATCATTTTTGGCAAGTAAATATATGATTTCGATATCCGTGACGAGAATACAGATCAACCTTAATCTTCCAAAATGAATGAACGGTCCCGCTCAAAATAAATATGTCAAAAGTAGCCAATTAAGTCAAATTTTCCAATAGTTCTTTTGTATAGAAATAGTTTATTTGTTTAGTGAAGCCAGAATTCATATCTCATTAATAGTTCTTTTGTATAGAAATAGTTTATTTGTTTAGTGAAGCCAGAATTCATATCTCATCATTTTCATATCTTCATATAAACTATGGCCTATACCATCGCAGTGTTGGCAATATTACCGGTTATCATGGCCGTTCTTCTCTACCGACTCGATACCTTCGCTCCGGCTCAATATCCCGATCACGAGTTGACTCCAAAGCAACCCCTATTTGTGCCTAAACGAAACAGTCAGATGCTTCATGGGTCGGAAAAAATCGGGGCTGGTCAGCTGCTGGGGCCGGAAGATATAGCTTACGATCCCATCACCGGAATTATATACACCGGCACAACCGATGGGTGGATCAACCGAGTCTCGGTTAACAAGTCAGCAGCAGAGTCGAAGGTGGAGAGATGGGTCAACACTGGCGGCCGACCACTAGGACTTGTTCATGGACATCATGGTGAAGTCATCATAGCAGATGCTGTTAAGGTTAGTAATAAATAAATTTATAATAAAATTTGATCTCTCAACTCGTCAATCCTTTGAGATCTTCGATCTTCTCTTCGCCCAGTTCAGGGCAGTCCTCGCCGTTGGCTTTCTACATCGAAATAATATTTGAATATTCTCATTGTTTCCAATGGCATTTGACATGGTATAAACTCAATTATTTATTTTTTGGTACATGGATGAAAAAGACTTTATGGCCCTCGCTGTAGGGTGTTGTTGCACGTGATAAGAGCATAGTTTTTTATATCTAATGTTGTATAAATTTCGTTGTCCTCTTCGAAATAAGTTTAATTATTCAATTGGTCATCGAACTTTTCACCGAGTTATCATTGAATTCTAGTTTGTTTATTAGTTACCTTGAAACTATTATAAGTTTATATTGAAGTGGATTCCGTTTGAAAAAAAAATGGTTTTACACAATAAAAAGTTTAATGACCATTTGGGAACATCAAAACCTTGTTCGAATTCTTGGAATTGAACCAAAAAAAAAAATTGGGTCGACTGAATAAATGAATAGGGCCCTATGACTTCAATTAATTATTGGAAAGAAAAAGCAACCAGCTTCTTGTAAGAAGATGTAGAGAAAATGCCTCGAACCAATGTTCAAACACCAAAGTCTATGACATTGAAGTAACCCACGTTATACTCTTAGAAAAAGCTCGAACGACCTTTAAATAAAATGGTACATGTATTTGAAACCAATACAAGTAGGTAGGTATAGAATACTTAGATGTCACGAGATATTTTTCTCGAAAGAACTCAACAAAATAGCCATGTGACTTCAGAAGATGGTGTTTTGTTCCTGTTGGACAAAGTTAACATGGTTGATATGTCATAAGAATTATATATGGGACATTTGTTTGTATTGCAGGGGTTACTAAATGTGAGTAGAAATGGTACAATAGAGCTGCTGACTGATGAGGCTGAAGGTCTAAAATTCAAGCTAACAGATGCTGTTGATATTAATCTTGATGGCATTCTTTACTTTACAGATGCTTCTTATAAATACGCTCTCCAAGAGCTTTCTTCAGATTTTTTAGAGGGTAGACCATATGGCAGATTCATGAGTTATGATCCGTCTACAAAACAAACGAAAGTGCTACTACATAATTTATATTTTCCGAATGGTGTAGCAGTTTCACCAGATCAGCATTCTGTTATATTTTGCGAGACTCCCATGTAAGTTTTTCTTTGCACACTAATAATTCACATGTTTGGTATCAGGGACGGATCCAGGACCGGATTATAGACCGGGTTAATACATACAAAAAAAAAATTACACATGATTTTTTTTTCTAACTAAAAAAAAAAAATTTTGGGGCCCCCCTAAATCCGTCCGTGTTTGGTACCATACTATATAATATAGAATTGATCTCCTATCCCTAGTGGGCAAGATAAAAACTTTCTACTGCTGATATTGTAAAAAAACCTTAGTTATGATTCTCTGAATTTCATTGCTATTCTCTTGTCATGTAAACGGTGGAAAGTTTTTATTAGTGGGCAAGAGATTAGGATTGTAATTTAATTTCCCTAACTAAGGTTGATGTCGTAATTGATTAAATTGCAGGAGAAGGTGTAAAACGTATTACATAAAAGGTGAAAGGAAAGAGTCCGTGGATACATTTATCGAAAATTTACCTGGATTGCCTGACAACATTCGATACGATGGAGCAGGCCAATATTGGATTGCATTATTCACAGTATAACTTAAAACACATTCTTCCACTATTGAAGAATATACCAAGTAACTTCACTACAAATAACATTTGCAAATTTGCCTTGTAACAGGGAAATACATACTTTTTTACTTTGTCACAACGGTATGCCTTCATCCGTAAGATGGTGGCAATAATGGCTAAGTACATGGGTGGACCACCGCGATTCGAGAAGAATGGAGGGATTTTTGCCGTTGATTTGGATGGAAAGCCGATGGCACACTATTATGATCATGATCTATATCGAACAACAAGCGGCATCAAAATTGGGGAGCATTTGTATTGTGGTTCGGTACAACTTCCATACATCATGCGCCTTAATATAAGCCAATATCCAGCAACATGATATGGCGGATGGTGGTTGGGTTTTTTACTCTCTCTTATTTGATCGTTAGCAAGTTTCCAAAAATAGGGCTCAAACTTCTTTGCTTGGATTAAATCAAACTCTATGCCTCTATTTGGTGGCCTTTAAACTTATAAAACTTTGTTTTGAGTAATATTTTTTAGAGAATGTGTGGTTAAAAAGTAGAAAAAAAATTTAGATTTACCCGTAGAATATTTTATTGCCAGATTGAAAATGGGTACTTCAATTGTCTTGTATCAAGTGGGCCAATTTCTATGTGTGTGTGATGGATATTCTCCCGAATCTCCCCTACTTTCACAGGCCACAGCTGTATCCACCTTAATTAAGGTAATGATGAGACGAAGGTGGCAACCAGCATCTCATCTCGTGGTCGGTGGTTGAAATTTTGTTTCTATTCTTGTAACCTCTTTAAGGTTCTGAAATTATTTGAGATAAGATAAGATACCGACGCTGGAGGACAATGGAAAACCAGATAATTATTTCTGATCTTCCGACTGCCCCAAATTAAGGATCATAAAATTTCCTTCAGTTCACGTGTCGAGATTGTTTTTCCAAATTGTAAGGATCAGATTGCCAGTACTAGCATAATCGTGACCAAGTCTTTCTGGAAAATCTGCTATTCATCCAAATTTCAGCCGCCAACCAGCTACACCGCAATAACGTATGTAAACTGTCTTCCTTTTATGAATGAGTCATGACTCATGACCACTTGCCGACAGAAAAATAACCTTACATTTGTTAATTTCTTAATATTATTCGTAAACAAAAAAGTTGCTTTACCTGTAGTTGCTTATTTTGAACCTTATTTCGAAAAGTACTAAGCCACTATTTTGGCTTCCATTAAAATAAGATTTTGGGTGTTGGGGGTGCTTTGAAATAATGATTTTTTTTGGAGAATTTGTGTTTAAAAAATAATGAATTTTTTTGAATTAATGCATATCATTATTTTATGGGTGAATGAGAGGTTGAAAATGAGTTTTAAAAAATGGAGCCCAAACATGAGATAAGGACACTTCCTCTCACTAAACCAATGCTGCATCTAATTAGGGTGTGTTTGAGCCACGTTATTTTGAAAAAATGTATTTTGAAATTGTAGATTGATGGAGAATGTGTGGTTGAAAATGAGTAAAAGAATGAGAATGAAAATTTTAATGTGTACCAAACATGGGCTTAAATTAAAAATATAGCCCCCGTTTAACACCCATTTTTTTTTTTCATTCTCATTCTTTTTCTCTTTTTTCATTTCAACCACATATTCTATTAATAAAATAATATTACACATAAATCTAAAAATTCTCCTTACTTTTATCCACACATTCTTCCATCAAACACTATTTAAAAACATATTTTTCTATTAAAATGGGTGTTAAGGAAGGAAAAAATTAATTTTCAATTATATGAATAGCTCATGTTTGACAACCATCAAACGATAGAAGATGTTGACAATGTCTCACAGTGGTGGACTTTACTGTGATTAAAAAATATAAAAAAATACTCACCCACCAATGTGTTAGCGTATGAAAACCAAATTAAATGTATACGTAGCACTGCTCAATTCATTAATTCATTTCCGTAATAAAAACGTCGCTGATGAAAATCTTCAGACAACAAAGCCTTGATTGACGCGATGTACTGATCCTTCTGCATATTCAGGACCACCATTATTATTTTCTTTTGACTTTTCTCTCTCTTTGATCAGTAAGAGTTACATATTTAACTTTTTTTTTTTTTCCTTGCACAACTCAAAAATCTCTATTCTTATTTTACTTAGCCCCGTTTGATTGGTGTTTTTCTCTTAAAACTTGGAAAAAGAATTTCATTTTCTTGGTTTTGGCTCGTGCGATTGTCACAATTTTCTATGGGAAATTTTTCCTCCCATAGTCCCATCCCTACTTTCCTCAAAATTGATGAAAAGTTTTTCCCACTCTTTTTATTGGTTTTGACTTGTTTGATTGTCACAATTTTCTATGGAAAAATTTCCCCCCATCCCTATTTTCCTCAAAATTGATGAAAAGTTTTTCCCACCATTTTGGTGGGAAAAGCTTTTCTAGGTGCCACTGCCTTTTTTTTATTTATTTATTTGCAATGAAAACAAATTTCATAAGTAGTTGTAAAAAAGTTTTTTCACTTTAATGGACAATTTTCTTGTAAAACAAATCCAAACGAATACTAAATTTTGATTTAAAAAAATGATTTTTTAGAAAAAAAATTCCCCTTTTTTTCCCTTTTTAGCAGTGGAAACAAATTTTATAAACAACTGTGAAAAAATTGTTAGTTTAATAGACAATTTTCATATAAAACAAAGCCAAACGAACAATTTTTCGGGTGAAAAATTGTATCAATCAAACAAACTAAATTAATAATTCCCTGTAAAACAATTTTTAGGTAATTACTTTCCCTTAAATTCGTTTTCTTTCCACTCATTTTCCACCATTGTAATCAAACGGACCCTTATATCAATTCCTTTTTCTTTGAATTTTTACAAATGGATTAATGGCAGAAAATTTCCCCAAAAATGTTTTAATTTGCATATACCCTTCAATATATTAAAAATAGTACAAAACCTTCAAATTTGAAACATTTTGTGAAAAACCCTATGACGTTAGCATCTCTGTCATATTTTCCTTCAAAAATAGTAAAAAATATCAAAATTAAATAGAAATAATTGCAATTTCAATACCTAAACTTTTATTTTTTCAAAAATTAAATCCAAATATTTTATATGTGTCACCCACAATTCCGAATCTTTAAAATTTTATTTTTCATCGTATCCCACCCTACCTCACTTTATCTTCTTCTTCGTCCCACGACTAGCAAAACAATCCAAAACCCAGAGAACCCCAATCTTCTCCTCCTGAGGTGGTCTCGGGAGGAGAAGAGGAGAGAGATTAGCGGATCACACTTATTCAAAAATGGACAGCCATAACTCATGAGTCAAGTGAAGCTTACTAGGACCCAATCTTCTCTTCTCCGGTCATCCCCAATCGTCCGATCATCGATTCATAGCTTTTCTTTAATATGTAAGATAACACCCCGAACGAGAAACAGAGGACCTGGAAGAGCAAAAGCCACATGGCAAGCCAAGTTTGCCATTGGTTGTACCAGATTCCAGATCCGATTTGGCTACGTTTATTACGATGAGGTGGGGTTAGGGATCACTACTGCAAATTTTCCCATAAAATATTTGGATTTGATTTGTGAAAAAACAAAAATTTGAGTATTGAAATTGCAATTATTTCTTTTTAATTATGACATTCTTAAATATTTTTAGCGAAAAATTTGAAGAATGTCGACGGTAGGGGGTTTTTCGCATAAAGGGAGTTTTATGTGATTTGTAATAGATAGGGGGTATGTCGCAAATTGAAACTTTTTAGGGGGATTTTCTTCTATTAATCTTTTTACAAATTTTTAACCTTTAAACTTTCCTGTAGCATGTTTGAGCAGACGAAATAGATTGAGAGACCAAGAAGATAAATATGCCAAGTATAGAAATAATATTTATGCGTAATTCGCACTTTAAAAAGTCTAAAGACGTAAAAAGTTAATATATATAACATTATATCGGATCATTCAAAACCTAACCTTGAACTTATTCGACACGTTCAATTCATATTAAATTTAATTTAACATAGATGAGACAGAAGTCACGTTCAGATTAACTTAACCGTGGACTTTTCTACTACTGTCGAATTATAAAACCGCTGTCCAGAAATGAAGAAAAAAAAGAGTACATGGGAATTTCTGCAGTTGCCAAATATATTCTAAATAATGCTGAATAATAATATTTTATTAATTCCGTGTGAAAGTTGCTCCATCTATCAATAACGACTGGATTGTTTATGTACTTTCCAGACAGCATTTACTATTATTTCTGGCCCCCAAATACATAATGTTAAATTCATTGATTTATATAAAATATCATTTCTGGATTGATTTTAATGGACGCTAGTCAGCAAGAAGACCACTTGTTTTTCTTCCTCATTTGAAATTCTCTGTGGACAAATCTGTGTTTCTGCTCTTCAAACTGAGTTTCTGCTAAAAGGTTGTGTGACTGTGTGGAATCTTATGGCGGGGGATAAAGGAGGTACTTCAAGGGAACTTGATCAGACACCGACATGGGCGGTGGCGGTTGTGTGTGCAATTATCATAATAATCTCGATTGCCTTGGAAAAGATTCTTCACAAAGTTGGAATGGTATGAAAATTTACTTTCTGACCATTTATCCTGTGCAAATCTTTGTGGGTTTTCTTTAGGAAATATTTTGAAATCTACCGTTGTTTGGAGGTTTACCTTTTGCACTCTTGAAAAGTAATTTTCAGCAGGATGCTATCAAATAGTTATATGATGCTTTAATTCTGAAATTATCTGTTGTTCGATGGTTTGACCATTCGAAATTATATAATTATTGATGTTTTTATTACTTTGTTCAGCTCTTTTCTTGCTCCAAACTAATAACTATGGAGTTTTGACCCTAATGAGATTGCTGATGTTGTGACGCAGTGGTTAACGGATAGGCGTAAGAAAGCTCTTTACGAGGCATTGGAGAAGATCAAAGCTGGTAGGTAATAATTTCTATCCTTCCTGAGCAAGAGATTTGCATTTGAAGTCTAACTTATTCTTTTCCGACTGTGACAGAGTTGATGATACTCGGTTTCATCTCGCTCATTCTTGTGTTCTGTCAATATTATATTGCTGAAATCTGCATACCTATTCATGTTGCGAATACCATGTTGCCTTGTCCTTTAAAAGCCGCAGAAGACAAAAAGGATACTAAGGGAGATGATGGTCATCGTAGACTTCTATGGTATGATCGTAGAGTTTTGGCTGGTGGTAAAGAAGCCAAGTGCAAGGAGGTAAACATGGTTTGCTTTTTGAATCTAGTTATGCTATTGATTAAATGAAATTGTTTCTTGTAAATTATTTTGATAAAAACAAAGAAGAATATGATAAAATAGAGTCAAGCTAGCTAATCAAGCCAGCATATTTTGGCATTGACAAGTTTGACCCTCCAAAAAGTTTAAGACTACACCAGTCACCATATAGAGCACATTATAAGATAGATCAAATGTTATTGTGTCAAGACGACCAACTCATCGATAATAAACTAGTACAATTAACAGCAGTTTTGGCATTCTATTTTTGTCATCAATCAATTATTTGATATTATGAGATTGAAGAAAATGGGCCAATGAAACTTAAAATGTATATGTTCAGTTTAAAGTGTATTAATATTTTTCAGGAATTCCGTTCCGTGGTGATTTTTATTAGACTTTTACATGATTTGATTTCAAAAGATAGATATTTTTCTTTTTTGTTCTCTACAATTTGGGCCATATTTCAAATGTGGACTATGCATTACTACTCTTTTCACAAACCAGCAATTGAAACATAGAGGGGTGATTTCATAATCGATAATAATAAACTGTAGTCTTAGACTTTACATATAAGCGTCTGCCACACACTGTTCTCCCTCTCCCCCCCTTTTTTTATCCCTACATTTGGCTTAATTTCTCTCATCATTTATTCTTTGATCAATTCTTGCAGGACCATGTATCACTTATATCAGTCGATGGACTGCATCAGATTCACATCCTTATCTTCTTTCTTGCTGTTGTCCATGTGATTTACAGTGCTATTACTATGGCCCTCGGAAGACTGAAGGTAATTTAAATTGCAGTAATCAACTATGTCCTTATATATCTGATCATCAATGATAATTACAAAAGAATGCTATATGTGATAAAGAAGAATGCAATTTTTCTCAAAGAATGCTTCACTGTGTAAAATTTAATTGTGAAATCTATATACAGAAATAAAAATGGAGTAATTAATATTCCATTTATAGTCACCAACAAAATGTTTCATCACCAGTACTACAATAAGTGATGCATATTTGAGATGCTCATCCAGTATGTGATTGGTCACATTCTCTGAAAGCAGATATAGACCCTTCTGTTGCATCACATCTTTTATGATTGGAGAGGAGACCTATCCTTCAAATGGTTTACCACTGGCCTAAATTATATCCTAAATGTATGATAACAAAACCAGATACCAAGCTCAAATTTGCTCTTATTTGATGCTTGTTCACCAAGGTTCAGTATTTCTAGAGTAGTCTTGATTTATGTCATGCAGATTCGTGGCTGGAAGCAATGGGAAGAGGAGACTTCATCCCATGACTATGAGTTTTCAAATGGTATATCACCGCATGCTGTAATATATATGAGACTTTGTTAACTAGATGACATCTAGCCCCTGTTTGACACCCATTTTTTCTCATTCTCATTCTCTTTTTTTTTTCTCTTTCTTCATTTCAACCACACATTCTATCAATAAAATAATACTACACATAAACCCAAAAATTCTCATTACTTTTTAACCACACATTCTTCCATCAATCACTATTCCAGAATTTATTTTTTGTCAAAAACGGGGTGTCAAACAGGGGCCTAATCTTTACTTATTCATTATTTGCAAAGTGCTTCTCACTGAATTGGCTATTTAACTGTGGAGCTGGCAGATCCTTCAAGATTCAGGTTTACTCATGAGACATCTTTTGTGAGAGCACACACTAGTTTCTGGACCAGGATTCCGTTATTCTTCTATATTGTAAGATATAATCTTTGTCTTTGTCATTCTTCTTTATGATATTTCCATGTGAAGTGCCTGGAACCTTGACATTTTCAAATTTAATATTTCATGTAATCGACTGATTTTCAGCAAATCAAAATTCTTACATGCAGGGATGCTTTTTTCGTCAATTTTTTAGGTCTGTTAGCAAATCTGACTACATGACCCTGCGTCATGGGTTTATCTCTGTGAGTTTTTCTACTTTCATATCCTCGTTATTTCTGGTTAGGTAACCCGTTCCCCTTAGAGTTTGAAGTTTTTGGTTGTTTAGGTCCATTTAGCACCTGGGAGCAAATTTAACTTCCAAAAGTATATCAAAAGGTCACTGGAGGATGACTATAAGACAGTTGTGGGAGTCAGGTAAAACATCTTTAGTTGAATTCATAGTTTTCTTAGATTTTATTCTGACAAATCGATATTATCATTGTGACTTTTCCTTTTTGTTCCCTTTTTTTTAATGTTGCAGTCCAGTATTATGGGGGTCATTTGTGGTGTTCTTGCTCCTAAATGTTAATGGTTAGTCAATATTTAATTGTAAAATATGTTTCATCATTTTCCTTCTCTGATTACATAATAAGTTCATTGATCTAAATATTACGTTGTCTCTAAAATTGACATTGACATCATTATCTTAAACTTTTTTCTGTGTCAGGGTGGAAGGCATTGTTTTGGGCATCCTTAATTCCTCTAATTGTAAGTGTCCTTATTGGTGATTAATAAAACCTCAATTTCAAGCCGAATCCTGACCGCATAATACTTCTCAGATAATCTTAGCTGTCGACACAAAGCTACAAGCCATTTTGACAAAGATGGCCCTCGATATTACAGAAAGACATGCAGTGGTTCAAGGCATTCCACTTGTGCAAGGCTCAGATAAATATTTTTGGTTTGGTCGGCCCCAGTTAGTACTTAACTTAATACACTTTGCGCTGTTTCAGGTATTATCCTAAAACTATTAGCAAAGCATAGTGTCCCATCAACTAGGCTGAAGGAAGAAGTTCCATATCGTTCCATATCTAAAGTCTTTGAGATAATAATACCATTACTAGAATCAGTGATGAATAATCTGCCCTGTACTTCCAACTTTATTGAGTTCTACTGTTCTACAATACCTTATTTGATTAATTAATAACGAAAACTACATTTCTACGTATGTAATCCCATTAAAATATGGATCAATAGCTTTGAAAGGGAAAGAATCAGAGCCAATATTTTGAAAATTTACTTATTATGCCCTTCTTTGAGCCACATTTTTCCATCAAAATGCATTCTTGATCAGTGATTTATCGGGTAATGTTGGTATGTAAGAAGTTATTTTATTATAATACGTTTAGGTTTTAAAAAGGAATAAAAAATTGGTGTGTAATAGGTAGTATTGTGATAATGTTTTACGTAAAAAAAACTTTTTTTTACCCTGAATTTGTTCGTGATATACAAGCTATAAAAACATGCGCGTTAGTTTGTTGAAAATATAAAAGCCATTTTCATCTGTGTCTTTAACTCATTGAATACAACATAAAAGGGATTAGGTTTTCCAAAACAATTCTTTAACATACCCGTTACACGATGTATAAACGTCCTTATTGATCCATAGTATCTGCCCGTAATGTACTGTATTTGTAGTTTGTAACATTAATGTTTTTTCATGTACTAGGACGACCCTTATATATAAATTAGTTTTACCGGGTCCCCTTTTAAATTATTATTATTAATCTAGACAACTCTATTCACCTTCATTTATAGTTCACTTCAGAGATTATATGTCATCTATATATATTTTACGTATTAGTCCTAAGTTTAGTGAGTTGATACCTTTGGTTATATAACTTTTTCCGGATAGTCGGGTTTGAAAAAGTAGCCGGTTTTACTTCTGGACAAGAATTGAGGTCCAGTACTAACTTCTTTATTTTTTGTCTACCGACAATAGTATCTACTTATCAGAGGAACACATCAGTACCAGGTCTTACGTAGAACCATCTCCTTCCGTTCTGATTCTTTATATCTTTACTTTTCTCTAAGATGTTTTCAATTGTAAAGTTATCTATATCTTGAATTTCCTTTCTATGAAAATGATTGTGCTAATCAGTTTAATATCCTGTGCAGAATGCCTTTCAGATAACATATTTTTTGTGGATTTGGGTAAGGATTCTACTATAAACACAAAGTATGACTGCAAAATTTTATATTTATGAAATTGATAAGAAAAATAAGAATTTCTTTTGTGCAGTATGAATATAGTCTCAACTCTTGCTTCCATGAGAATCTCAAGCTTGTCATAGCAAAAACTTGCCTAGGGTATGCCTCTGTTCCACATCATTTCTTCACAAAATAATCTGTGACTGATTTTATCTCAAATGCTTGGAGTATTACCTTGAACTTGTGGAATTAACTTCTAATGCAATATTTCAGGGTGGGAGTCCTATTCTTATGCAGCTATATTACGCTTCCACTCTATGCCCTTATTGCTCAGGTACCATGAAAGCCCGTATATTTCTTAGAATTACCTTTGATATTCAAATGCTAATCGGTAAAATACCATGTGAATGTTGCTATTTCTAGGAATACCTATACTTTGTGAATATCATGTATGGTTCTAGTAGTAGTGAACTTTAAAGATTTGATTTTTTGAATACTATATTCCAGCATAGTTAAAATACTCTGAAAATGAACCTTACAAAATTATTCAGCAATGTGGCCTAACTGTTTTATATAATGAATGATCAAATTGTATTCAACTGGATAGGGAATAAATAGTTGATGAGTGCACGGGCTGAAGATGATCAGTATGCGATAATCAATTCTCTTAACACTAGGAGAGCTTTACTGACCCAAATCCTCAATGGCATTACTCTCACGTGGGAGCACCAGTCTGTGGTTTGCATTAAACATTGTCAGGGGAAGGTGTTTCCATCTGCAGAGGGGCACATACCCTGCTTCTCATTTGCACAACTGAATAGCCCTTCCACCACCAACCACCACAAACCAGAAAAATCTTCAATTTTCATCTTGCGCATTCTATCAATTACAACCAGAGGCCAAAATAACCTGCCAAATATTTTGCCCCACAGCCGTCTTACCATCAGAAAACCGAAATTTGGTAGTTACATAGTAGACGCTCTTTTTATTTTGACATTTAGGGTCCGTTTGATTGTAAGGGTGGAAAATGGGTGGAAAGAAAATGAATTTCAGGGAAAGTAATTGCCTAGAAATTGTTTTCCAAGGACTTGTTAATTAAGTGTGTTTGATTGGTATAATTTTTCACCCGAAAAATTTTTAAATTTTGTGTTCGTTAGTAAAAGAACAGTGTAGGCTCGTTAGTAAGGCCATGAGCAAACTCTTCTTTTTAGAGTGGAGAAGAACCAAAATTGAGGCCTTGAGACTATAAAGTTACAGATTCAAGGCTGAGAAATGTGCATATTTCTACGACTTTTGACATAAATATTCACAAAAACTTGTAAGAAACTCTCACAAGATGTTCTCAAAGACCCAATACAGGCCAATATGGCAGCGTGCATAAGTGTAGGTCATTTAGGGTTTCTAACTTTTGTGAAAAGTGTGCTTACTAATCAGTAATTGGCTAGTCTCTACTTGGCCCCTGATTGTCAAAAGATTCCAATGCATTTCATGATTGGCACTTGTGAAGATTTTAAGTGGTTAAGGCTTGTGCTTTCAATTAAGTAAACATAAAAGAAATTGGTCCTAATTCGGTGTTCTTGACACTTGGTGGAAGAAATAGTGGCCTTCAGGCTTCTAGGAAGAGTTTTTTCCTTGAAGTCTTTACATGGAACGATCTCTAGTGTAATAGTTTATTGACTAGTTTCATGTTAAAATGCTATTTAACACAGGCCTAATCATGACTGGCTTAATCTTAGTAATCCCTTTGGTGTAAATTTTACCCTACTTTCAGGAGGAAGCCCTACAATCTCACATGGCATGAGTTTGCACACCTTATCTATCTATCATCTATCTATCTATCTATCGATCCATCCATCCATCCATCCATCCCTCTCTCCCTCCCTCTCAAAATTCTTTCCAGTTTGAACTATGACTTGTCTACTAATATAATAATTAATACCTTAGGGTGTATATTATTCAAGGAAGTATTTCTCGTGTGTTTTAACATCGAAAAGAATTCAAGCTAGTAACATCAACAATTGGACCTTCTTGATAAGGGAGACCATTCACAGTGAGAGGAGACTAGAGTTAGGTCCTTTAGTATGACCCTACCACACCGATTTCCTCCTGACCATCTAGATTGGTCAGTGCTAAAGATATTTGTGGAACTTACCAAATTCATTTTACATTCCGAAAGGGGCCCATTGTCACCAATTTCACCGTGTCAGCCATTAAGTCTACCTCCAAGGTAGAATAGACTTTCAAAACCATGCCATCACATAACCATCTTCGTCACTTCTAAAATCACATCATCATGTCAACTATCTCTTCATTTATCATTTGAAGTTTCTTATTGTCTTAGGAAATTATTGCATGAATGCTGCTAGTCATGAGCTTCCCCATCAGGTTTAAAGATTTTACAGATCACACAAAGATTAGGATATGTGTGAGCTTGATTGTGTGTGATGGTGGTGAAGGACAATAACAATGAGGGTGGGAAACTGTCTGCTCAGCCATGGAAATGGGAATTTGAGAAATAAGCATGGTTTTTTTCTGTCTTACTCAGCTCTACGAAAAAGACATGGCCAGTGGATTTTATGTGGGTAGTAGACACAAAAAGAAAGTTAATTTGAAACATGTGAATCTTGTGAACTTCGAATTAATATACCATCAAATTGAAAGAACTATAGTAGATTTGATAATAATTTCAGACCATCTTCTTACAGAAAAAAAGGACTTGTATAATTATTCCATGTCAAACTTTCCCCTGGTCTTTTGGGTCGGAGATCCGACGTAAATGCTCAAGTATTCTGACTAAATTCAGAAATTAATATGAAATATCATGATTAACATTTGTGTATGGCTAATTGAAGCTAGTAGATTTCCTACTACAGATAAATGTGAACCAACTTCTAATTTGTATGTGGGAAATACAGATGGGATCACATATGAAGAAATCTATCTTTGATGAACAAACATCGAAAGCCCTTAAGAAGTGGCATATGGATGTGAAGAAGAAGAATAAGGGAGGTCGAGAAGGTAGGTCTGCACGAACCCTGGGTGATGCAAGTCCCACTTCTTCAATGGGCTCACCTTTCCACTCGACTGGTGCTGCACTTCATCGTTTCAAAACTACTGGCCACTCAACAAGTCAATTTGATTATGATGACCACGAAGCATCTGATCTAGAGGGTGAGCCATCATCACGTTTGGAACCGACATCCAGCTTAATCGTAAGAGTTGCTCAAGATGATGATATGGATAATGACACGAGTAGGCCACACAGTGGAAAAGAAACTACGAATGAAGATGACTTCTCATTTGCTAAACCTGCTACCCCAAAGTGAAGACGAAAGAGGGGCTCCCTCTATGAGAAGTGTTATTTTTCCCCATTCTCCCACTGTATGAGTTTCTCAGTTATTTATATCCATCCGCTTTGAGGGAATGTGGCATTACTGAGAAGCTTATGTAAAGTTTAATTGTTGTGTTTCAAGCATTTGCTGATCAATGGAATTTTTCATCAATCTTTTTGACCCAACCATGTGTTAAGTCTAAAATCAAAGGTAGATTCGCATCATTCTCCCCGAGTTGGAGATAATTTGCTCTCGAGTTGTAAGTCATATCTGCAACTAAGGTCTCGTAATTGCAGCAAAGTTGGAAGTATATGATGATCTACCCATTTTTCCATCTTGATTTTCCAATATATGGAGGGATTATTATCACAACAAAGTATTTATACGTAAATTCCGTGGTTACTTTTAAAGAAACACAACTTAAAACATTAATATTTTAAAAGAATTGAAATATTGCTCTTGAAGAAATATGAACACCGACGGAATCATCGATGGTATATGACATTTCGATGGAAATTGTTAAGAGTTCTTTTGACAAACATTCGTTAATGGTTTGGAATCATGTTGCACATTTTTGAAAGGTTTAAGAGCTTCACTGCAAATTTCTCTTATTTTAACTAATTAGCTTAAAATATTGTTTTGTCCATTTTAAAATTGATCAAATTGAGACCGCACATTTACCACATGTCTGGTGCCGCTTGTTTTTGAATTAAAAGCAAAAATGATGCCGTTGGAATTGGTCAGTGGGTCCCCTGCAAGAAAGAGTTTGTCAAAAATGTCAAGTTACAATGGCTGGAAAATCAATTTCTTTCCTCCAAAAATCTTGCCCAGGCAGGGCCTTAATTTTTGGTCAATTGACAGATTTTTGAATGAAAATCGTTAGAGATCGTTCTAGCGCATATTTATTAAATAGTTGCTACAATTTAAATGTGTACGCAACACATTTTTCAAAGATTTGGTACCTCTGCTACACCGTTAAAAATAAGAACTTACCTCCGCTACAATTCATTAGTAGCCATATTTGACTAGTTATTCTAAGCCCACATCTAACGATTTTCAATTTTTGATATATGCATTGCATAACTGGTCAAAAAGTTTTCGATACCACGATCTTACCTTGAGGGTCCAGAAATATAGCCCGAAAATAAGACAAAAACGGTGATGGTCACCAATTAGATTTATTAAACTTATTTCATGCAACCATTTTACCTTGCTATTGTGACCTTATCGTGTAGTGGTTTCGCAAATTGAAAGCTACACTACGAAGTATGCCATTAGTACTTCTCAACAGTTTCAAGAACCTTTGACTTTCTAGAATTATAATTCGAAATTGACGGTGAAATATGTCGATTGCAAATTTTTCTCTAATTATTTTGGGGTTAGGTGATCTTGAGCTCACCCTCGATTGACCCCCTATAGATAGTTTCGTCGAAATCACCGATCATAATACCTCTGACGATCACCAACATAAATCAACATATGTCTGGTGAATTTCATCGATTTCCAGAATACCTTCTAAATCTCTATTAAAAATGTCCTTGCAGCGATAATTTCCACCAACTTGAAATATTGCTATCGGAAAATTTTGTTGGTAATGTTGCGCAATGAATGGTATGACTAGAACATGATAAGAAGATGGTATAATTTCCAGAAGAATATTGCAAACCAGAAACATATGGTACGATTAGAACATGATGGGCAAAACGAAAGAAGATAACAGCCAACTTGTTTCCCTAATCATGATTTGTAGAGATAACACGAGGAGGCACCTCCAGTCGTGTATGAATTGTTGATCAAAATGACTCACAAGAAATAAACCAAGCCTTTGAACTTCAGATGTACTCAATTCTTTACAGTTGAAGAAGCAGTTTGTTTTGCTCCCACAGCAAAGAATTCTGTAATGACTTCGAGTGGCATGCCCTTTGTCTCGGGAACTTTAAGAAAGACAAAGAACCATGCTATGGTGCATACAATTGCATAAATTCCAAAAACACCAGCCAGGCCAATCGAGTTGAGCATGACTGGGAGTGTGTATGTGACAATGATGTCTCCAATCCAGAAAGTGAGAGCGCATATAGCAATACAGATACCACGAACACGAGTAGGAAAGATCTCTGAGCAGAGGATGTTTGGGATTGGTCCAAATCCCATAACAAAGCAGCAAAAGTAAATGATGACGCTGACAGTTGAGATTACAGCATGAACTACAGTGCCCAAATCAATGACATTCCCAAGTACTAGGAAGATAAGTGACAGCAGTAAGACGGGCAAAGTAGATAGCAGAAGCCACCTGGAGAAGAAAAAGATGCAGTTATGTTAAGACTTATTTTTGCAGAAATTAAAGTGAAAAATCTAAGGTTTAAACATTTGAAGACCGCCAGAAAATCAAAGTTTTACCTTCTTCCAGCAATATCCATCAGTCTCATTGCTACACCTATGCTTGGAAGCATCAACAATGTTGTGAGAGCACTTATAAGAAAAGATGCAGAATCTGAACCAATGCCCATATTTGATAGGAGAACTCCAACTCCAGCTTGTTCAAGAATTTGGGGAGTGTAGTAGAGTACCCCATTTATGCCAGAAAACTGCACAGCACAATTTATATCAGCACTAAGTAAGATTACTTAAACGAACACATCTATAGTTAGACAAATTTGAAAAGGAAAATCTTTATATTTGGTTAATCTCACCACAATAATTCTGATGTGGTTCTATGCAAATGAAAATTAAGTAAACTGGCTAACGGCCATTGAAATCATACTCTACTCTATCTGGAAGTTACTGCTATAGATGAACGAGATACCCCTTTACATAAGCGAAGTGCAGTTTCATGCTTCCCAGGTGGATGATTCAAGCTGCCTAAGTTCTTAGATTGTTCGGAACAGCAAAAAGTAATTTAGCTTCTCAGTTTAAGGATGTATGTGAAACTGATGCATATCATAAGATTGCTTGATGCTACTGATCATATTCAAAAGTACGACAGCACATATATTCAACCGGACATCAAAATGTATATTAGGGATTCAGGTCTATGACAGTGAAAGTTCTTTCAAATTGAGTATTAGTGAAGGAGAATGGGACAACTTATTTTGCATCACAAAGGAGCAATGTAAATGCCAGGAGTCACTGGAGCATAGTGTAGAATACTTATCCAAGGACTTGAAGGTTGTGCAATTAAATGTAAGTGTGGAGGGTTTAAGTAAAAATTGGAGACTTCTATCATAAGCTTTTTTTTTCCTTTGCGTGTCATTTAATTGTTAACTGCCCTTTAAACCTACAATAGTCGATTTTACTTACCTGCTGAAGAATTTGAATTCCTACACCAACAAAGAGTGCATGTTTGACTCCTGGTTCAAAAAGTTCCCTCCATCTCGGCCCTTTAGTAGCAGATTCGGATGGCTTGTCCATAGCTACACCAATTGGATGCTGACTTGCAAGGTCCTCTGCATGTATGACAGATTGGCTCACAAGAGCAGCAGCATGAATGAATTCACCTTCAGCAGTAGGGACATCACCAGAAAGCGAAATAATGGAACCACGCCGGGATCCAATGCCACCCTCCTGGTGCAAATAGATCCTTTTGAGTGCTCCTGAATTTTTCTCGTCTTTCTTATATGCTAGTTGCCAACCACCACCAATACCCATACTACTGACTTGTTCACCGGCATTGTCCTTTTCAGCATTTGTCTCCTGGCGTGAGAGCAATGGGCTTCTCAAGTTGTCATCAGATTCAGCACCAGAAGCGTCATCTCCATTTTCACCTTCCCTTTGCAGGCTTTCCTCGTCCCATTGCTCATTTTTAACTTGTTGATCCACGACATTAAACATGCTTCCAAAATTTGAAAAGAGCATACTTCGCATGCTTCCCATTTCTGGGAGCTTCTCGTGCACACTTCCAAAAAGAGTGACCATAGGATCCATAAGAGGCACACTCTGGTTAGCCATGCTCCCTTGACGGGAGGCCAGACCGAGAGTACTTTGTCGTGAGACAGGTTTGGCAATCCATGAAAGTCCCTCTTCAGCACCATACAGTTTTATATGATCTTTCTTCACAACATGTTCTTGGGCATCCGTAAGATCATTGTCCGGACCAATTATGTACTCCTCTATGGATGTTTCTCGTCCAACACCCAGACCTTCAAGTAACAGAGCCATTTCACCTATTGACAGAAAGAGCCCACAACTGGGATAAGAATCGTCTTTCACATAAGAACACGGGAAAGAATGTGTCCTGAATTTAACGAAAGCTACTACCTCAGTCACCAAAATACTCTATATTGATTCTCTTGAAGCAAAAAGTAAATAGTATTCTTTTTGTAAAGTCTGTAAACAATTGTGTACCAAAATACTTACTTTCTAACATCTAAGAGATAAGTGAAAAGTTCACTAAATCCCATTGAAGCCCAAAATACCAAGGCACAGTAGTCGTCATGTCTGAGTGTAGAACTAATTTGAGTTTTTGGAGCATAAAATGTCTCAAAATATATAAAGTTGAGATAAGAGGAAAGTGATGTTTGACCTTGTAAATCATTAATCAAATTTTAGATCTTTCAAATTTACAATCTTAGGACGACAAGTAGATGAAGGACATGGTAATCATTTGATAAAATGTATAGACGACAAATGTTCAATGAAAAAGGACAAGGCAATCGTTTGATGAAGTGCAACATTTTAGTATGTCATGAACTAGATTTGAATCTCTCCATAGATGCCAATATGCAAAATTATGTATAATGTTTCACCAATTCCAAATTTTCAATATGCCCAGAGCAGTTAACTATAAAACCTTTAAATCTCAAATGAGTAAGTTAACAAAATTGAACTCAATGTGATTTGATCCTGAATTAGATAACTTAATCATTAAAAAAAAAAATCCCACAGCAAAAGTAACATACCTGAAACATCTTCTCTTCCACGTAGTCTTTGTAAAACTCGTTTGGCCTCTTTCATCTTTCCTTTACTAACGAGCCACCTTGGTGATTCAGGTAGGAAAAAGACTGTGAGTACAAAATAGATGATAGACGGAATTGAGAGCACTCCAAGCATCAACCTCCAACTAGGTGACTCAATTAATGACATTCCAAAGACCATGCAATATGACAAAAACATGCCAACAGAACCAGTAAACTGTGGAAGGGTATTTAACAGTCCTCTAATTTCTGGTGGAGCCGTCTCAGATATATAGACAGGAACAAGAGTAACAGCAAGACCAATACCGAAACCATCCAATAGCCTTGCCAAAAGGAGAACATAAACATTTGGAGCCCATAGCATTACCATTCCACTGATAAAATAAAGAACTGATGATATTATTAGCATTGGACGGCGTCCAAGCCAATCAGATACAGGTCCTGAAAATGTTGTAATAACTGTTGCTCCAATAAGTGACATTGCAACAATTAGCCCTTCTATGGTTGGCTGGCTTTGCAAGTTAAATTCCCTTTTGATGTAAAGCACAGCTCCTAAGCATAATAGACGTACAATGAATTAGTTTCTAGAAAGAAACAGAATCGAAAATTTAGTACTTGATAGTAAAGAAAAAACCTGCTATAGTTGCATTGTCCCATCCTTGCAACATGTTGCCAATGGCAGCCGCAATGGCTACTAGCACAACTGCACTCATCCTCGAATTAGTTTCTCTAACTTCGATGCTCGTTTATTGGTAAATGCTTATATCATATGAACTACAGGAGGTCCAGATTTTCCAAATTCTGAGGGTGCACCTAAAGAAACGAGACACAAAATTTAGGTCCTATATTGAAACCGTCTTTCAAATCAGACCAGTGAGCCTCTAGCTCAGCTACAATCATATCGACTGCTAGATCAATCAAAAGACATAGTTTTTTTTTAAAAAAAAAAACAGTAAGGATCTAGAATGTACAAGTTGAATATCAACACTATAAATCTAATCCAACACTTAAAAAGCAAATTTTATGATTCAAAATGTAAAATTAAAATAATGCATCACTTGGAATCAAACTACCAAACAGTGATATAATTGTTCCATTGCATAAGCTAATAGCAAATAACTGTTTATTTAATTTTACAACCAATTAAGGACAATCGATTGGAGAACTGGGTACTCAATTAATATTAAGAACTTTTCATACCCGCGGAGTCCGCTATCACCCCCAAAAAACCAAACTCTGCCTTACGTAAAGTTGTACGATTGACCTCTGAATTGACTACCCCGGGAAGGTGGGGCATCAATCACTAGTCCTCTTATTCGGAAAACACTTTTTTCGGTCATAAACAGCAGGTGAACTTCTATAGTAAATGGAATATATAGAATTGTGATCAATCAAATATACATATTTTTTGTAAAATCCACAAAGATTTTAAGAACTCAGGTTCGGTTGACAGAGTCAATTACTTTACGATCTACCCAACAAATCCAGTGAGTTTTAAAAATTAATCACAGAATCGAAACACACATATAGATCTGCCAATGCTGACATGCACATGCATTTTCATAAATACAGACCCCAAAACTCAAATTGCTTGAATTATAAAACATAATTTTATAAATTCAAACACGATCCACACCCTAGAATCAGAGCCAAGAAAGTGAACATATATACGCACGAACATGCAGAGATGACTAAATCGCATCAAGAAATTTGAGCAGCCCTCCTGCAATATTATTATTCGAAGAAACACAGACAATGCCACAATGTGTATATATAGAATATAAAGAAGACAATACAGCTTTTGTTTATTGCTTTGATACGGAAAGATTAAGTGAGCGATGCAACTGTGAGAGAGACAGAAAGAGACCTGGAACAATTGTGAATCGGTGAGACGTTTTGGGATAAAAAACCAATTCAAAAGGGTGGCCACCGATGAACGTGCTTTGCTGATCTGTTTAGTTTTCTGGTTTCTTCACATGCTTCCTTATTTTTGTCGTTAATTGTTAGTCAGAGCCATATTCGGACATATGAGATGTACCCTTCCTCGGTAAAGAACAAGATTGCTCAATCAGCTTGTTTTATAGCAAAATTTAGACCCGACAATTTTGAAGAAAAAATGGTTCAATATTTCACCAAGGCTCAAGGAATCCCATTGCGAGAAAAATAAGGTTATGACAAATTACATTTGTTTGATTGGATTCGGTTCGATTCAGTTCATTTCAATATGGGAATAAGTTTAGAGAATTTTTTTTTTATTTGAAATAAAAAACTAAATGAAGCATCGTTAAAAAATGTTTCAAGATTATTTAGGGTCAGAGTCCGGAATCCAAGCATTTTGAAGCGAAATTGCTTATAAGTTAGTCAAACATACTTATAAGCATTTTCAGTAACAAAATATTCTTGGGTTTTAGAAAATAGTAAGTAACCTTAAAATTAGACAAATTACTTGATATGCTTCACTAAATTCCGCCCACTGATTGGTTAGATTTTTTAGCTAATTAATTATTTTTATTAAATATAAATTTTCTCAAAATAAAATGTACGGATTTCAAATATAATTATTTCTATTAAAGAGGGAAAAAATGGCGGAAATTTTGTGTACAACTCACCACATGCTGGGACTTGGAGTCTTGGACAGACACTCGACAAATTCAAAACCTCAACTTTTAGTAAGTTTTTTGGATCAAATCATGTTACCCACAAATATGCAGTACAATGTATTAAAAAATAATTTAATTTTGTAACTATTATCGTATGCCACATTATTAAACTGATAACAATATCAGAAGATTACATATAATTTACTCAGTCTGGAAAATTGAGTTTTGACCGGCATTGGCAAAACTAGTATCCGGCGAGTATTGGTGGCTCCCCGTGCTAGATCCGTCGATATTAAAAAAAATTTGGTGTCAATGTATATATTTGTTTAGTAAGCGGGAGATCTTAAGTTCAATTCTTTACAAAAGCAATTCATCGTGCAATTATTTTAGTTCAATATTTTTCACCATTTTAAAGTATAGTTACTTAAAAAAATTAAAATCATTGTAAAGGGAAAGAATCCAACATATGATTCCCTTTAGAAATATGAAATGTTTGACTACTATGGGATTTGGTGAATGTTAACATAAAATG
>OU503038.1:24113932-24136873 GCA_912172775.2 Fraxinus pennsylvanica
CATTATGTTTGACATTTTAAAAAATCAGGTTTCAACTTTATTTATTCAATTTTCAGGTTTTTATTATTTTGATTAATTATGATATTACAAAATTAAATTACACCCAGCCTATTACCTACCCACCCGCCAACCAAATTTCAAAATCCCAAACCCTAAATTGACAGATGCTGTCTCTCCCCCCTGCATTATCGTGCCCGGCGCCTCCCTTCCCCTCCTCATTTCCTTCACCCTCTCCCTCCTGCCCCTTCTCCGTCTTCTCCTCCTCCTCCTTTTCCCTCCTTTCTCCCTCCATCCACAGCAACCCCCTTCTCCCCCCTTCCCCCCTGTTTCCTTCGTGCGCGCTGCCCGTCACAGCAGCGTCGAGCGCTTCTGTGAACGGAACAGCAGCAGCGCCTCAACGCTGCTCCCGTCACAGCAGCATCACGACACTATGAACGACAACGCGACGCTGCTGTGGGTCTGTAGGTGTGCGGGGTGGCGATGTGTGTTTGTGGTCAAGGCTCTACTTGGCCAATATCATATCCTCTTCGAAGCTGGTTCGTCCGTCTCTTACCATTTTTTTTCTCCTCAGTGGTGCGGTGGCAGTGCAATGGGTGTGCTGTGGGTGTGCACTGTGTGTGTGGGGGATGTGGCAAATGTCGGCGGTTTGGGTTAAGTTTTCATCTTGTCGTGCGATGGTGATAAACTTGGTATGGATCTGTGGTGGCGGTCTGTGTAGTGGTGGTGGGGGTCGTCGTTTTTTGTTATTGTTGTGAATAATGAAGTTAACTGTGACCTTCATAAGATATATGTGACATCCGAATCGGAGCAGTTATCTGAATTAAGCTAACTGTGACCTTTGTAAGTTATATGTGACCTCAATAAGATATATGTGATCTCGGAATTGGAGCAGTTATCTGAATTAAGCATTATATGACCTTAATAAGATATCTGTGACCTTATAATTTTTTTGATGAGTGACTAATGAAGTTAACTGTGACCTTAATAAGATATCTGTGACCTTATAATTTTTTTTGATGAGTGACTAATGAAGTTAACTGTGACCTTAATAAGATCTCCGTGACCTCGGAATCGGAACAGTTTTTTGAATTAAGCTAACTGTGATCTTAATAAGATATCTGCGACCTCGAAATCGGAGCATTCATCAGAATAGTCGCCGGAATTGAGTGCGGTCGGAAAGTAGTCGCTGGAGTAGCCGTCGGAGCAGTGGGGTGGTGGAGGTGGGGTGGGGTGGGTTAATCATATTATAGTATAGTTAAATATTTAATTTAATAGATTAATTGTAAAATATAATTAATAAATTAATGAAAAAAACTGAGTTTTGTAATTTAAAACTTTGGGACCTGATTTTTAATTTCCTGAAAGTAAATCCATGAACTATAAATTTTTCCCTTTTTTCTATCCATATTCATCAAAAGGAAATACTCCAAATCCGAACTCCCTCAAGATATGGACAGCTCAATCGGACTCGGGCCTAATCTGGCGACACTAGGCCTAATGGGGCCCAATACAAAAGTAAAGGGTGTGGATTGAGGAGTGGTATCACAAAGTTTCTTATAAAATTAGCATATTTTGATAAAAAGTTGATTAAATATGTTCTTTAAAAAATTAATAGAAATTATGAATTCTATAAAATACATTATTAAAATCAAATTTTGATTAGTTAAAAAATTGATAAAATTTTATCAAGAAAGCAGTAAATGTGTTTTGAGTAAAAAATCTACTTATAACCTGCTAATTTTGAAGCTTGTTCAAATATGAGAATAACTAGACGTCGTTGTTCCTATCACGGCTATGTTACCAACAATTATAATTTGTTGTTGTCTTTGTCTTCTTCAAAGTCGTCTTCATCTACTCCTGGCGACCATTAAGTCACCTTTTCAAGAAAGCGTGATTACTAAAGACGCGTCGTTTAAAATCTGGAAGGAATTTCTTGAGTTGAATTTATTTTTTTGGACAGTTGACCTACAAATAATCTTTCAATAGTAATTATCCTTGACAAGTCACATCTCATTCCACATGAAGTGCACGCAGTAATGGATCTTACTTATTCAAACCCATAAATCCTCTTGTATTCTACATAGTAAGAAAGTTACTTTATTTCATTTTGTGCCAAATGCAACTTGCTCAATGGTAATCATTATTAGGCCACAAGATTCCTAAAAATAGAAGCTCCACTGCTATAATCAATCTAAAATTTGAGCTCTATGCTGAGCTATCAAGTATTGAAAAGTGACATTTACCAGTAGAGTGTGAATAAGCAATCAATGATGTAAATGGTCCAGTTTAACAGTTTATATTGGTATATGTCTGTGTCTATCATAACAAATACAAATGGCAAAATAGGATAGGCTCTTCATTTTCAACTAAAGCATACATCTCCAGTGGAAATTTGATAGTGAAAGATTTAGGTAATCAAACGTAACTGGCCATTATCAACTAATAATTAACAAGACAGCAGCTGGTAATTGTCTCTACCAGTTGTCCTTAAGATATTTCACGAAATTTTAGGATACGTTTGGTATACCATATAAACGAAGTAAATAAAATTTTAATTTTTACATATGTAGTTAAACTCTTAATTTTCTTGGCTCTCATTGTCATCCCATCCTGCTTCAACAGCTGCGGTAAGAAATATTTAGAGCCAAATGCACACGGAAAAGGGTATGTTTTGGTGGTACAATGGTAATCATCCATTACACCGAAGATTTCGAAAAGAAGATGCGTTGCTGGTTAGGGGCAAAAATAAAAATTTCAGCTCTATGCTGAGCTATAAAGGAGAAGAAACTGAAAATGACTGATACCTGAAAATGAAATTAATAAAATGAGGTATATGGCCAAGTTGAATATATAATTGACAAAAAGAGTATTGGCTGTTAATATAAAATAGAACACAAATCACAATCGTTGAATACAAGTAATCAAACGTAATTAGATACCCATCCGGGGGCGGACGCAGACAGTTAAAGCTGGGGGCACAATCGAAATTGCAAAAAAGTTGGGAGAAATTTTACAATTGAAAATTTACATCCAAAAAAATCATACCCCTTGTAATTTTGCATCCGAAAATTTACATGGTATATATCTTTTTCGGATGTAAAATTTTGAAATTTTTTTATGTTATATCCTATATAAATTTCCTAATAAAATAATGTAAATTACATTAAGAAATTTGTATCACAAAAATAATAAAAGTTAATGAAATAGTTAAAATTTTAAAAAAATTGCAAGTTAGACGCCTCTTTTTAAGACATACGTTTGACGCAACTTTAACTATTTTCGATATCTGTTTGAACTATTCAATATGTCTATAATGTAGTTCTTGCAACGAGCTTTGAGATGATATAAAGTGATTTGTAGATTCGACTACCATACGATCGTCGGAGAATTTGTAACATTAGCATGTTATCGAAATTCTCGAAATACTAATTTTAAACCCCTACTTTGACAAGTCGTAACATTTGCTATAATTAGTCGTTTCACACGCCATTAACGACATAAAAACTAGACCGTAAGGACTTTAGGTTGATATTAAGAATGCAATATTTCGATTTCATTTCACATTTTATAATAATTTCGAAAATTGAAACAAAATATAGAAAAAAAAAGTAAAGCAAAGTTGGGGGGCGCCTCCCTTGTGTCCGCCAGTGTACCCATCCATTATCAACCAAGACAGCGGTTGGAAATGGCCTCGTGCCAGCATCCTACAGAATCAACGTGTAGGCCACATTGCCTCCTCTTATGTTTCATAAAAGAATCAATTCTCTTTTTCTTTTTGGGGGTCGAGGGGATCAGATATAAGAAATAGGGATGGCAAAAAAACCCTGTTTAACCCGAAACTCATGGGCCCCTGCCCCAAACGGGGTGGAGATTACCTGCCTAATTAGATAAACGGGACGAGAGTTATTGCCCCGAAGCGGGTACGGGAATCATAGTCTCCGCCCAACTACCTGTCCCGTTTAAATTTAATTTTAAATTTAAATTTTTTTATCAAACAAAAATAATAGATTTAACATATTTTTAAAGAGAACATAAGTTGCTTATAACAAATTGATAAAAAATGATAATGTTTATTAAGTAAAAACATAAAAAAAAATAAAAGCAAAAATAAAATAAATAAATAATAAAAAGAAAAAATAAATGGGGTACCCCGCCTCATCCCGCTTTAAGCCGGTATGGAGATGGGATAAGATAACAAAAATACCCGATGGAACGGGGGTGGAAATGGTCGACCCGTCTCATACCCGTTCGTTGTCATCCCTAGTAAGAAATCAGATTTATTCGAATATGATTAAACTATACAATGGATAAAATTTTAGTTTAAGACTGCCAAGCCCGCCTATACCAAATATGCCATCATAATATTGAGTTCTCGCCTCTCTAACCGGAGAATATCAAGGGGTGCCCAGCTTAGCAACACAATGCATCTAAAACTTGACAAAAAAGGGCTAATAATGCTCCTTGAACATGGGCTTTTGACAGGGTGGGGTGACAGTGGCTCGTGAACAAACCCACACACACAGTTTTTTTTCTCGAACGATCTAATCATGTATCGACATGTGAAACTTGACAAAAAATGGCTAATAATGCTCCTTGAACATGGACTTTTGACAAGGTGGGGTGACAGTGGCAGCACTTGTTTGGGTGTGTGTGTGTTTTTTTCTCGAACGGTCTAATCATGTATCGACATGTGTCCTCCCTATTTTTTAACCTGTCATTGAGTCTGTTTGTGTAGCAAGAGCTGCAAAACTCAAAAAGGGCTGCTATAAACGAGTACGTTAAAAATCCATGACAACATCAAGGTGAGTCAATACCTGGGACTCAACACTGTACCCGCTTCAGAAGAACGCGTCTTTGGCAAGATTCTTTTCAAAATGTTAATAAGATTCCATATTAAGTATTTGTTCAAAATTCCAAATAAAATATGATGTTTGACAGACACTAGGTTCCGTCCTTTCAAAGGAATTGAATTAAATAAGCTGTACTTCATTATGAGCAAAGAAGTGGTAAATACAACTAGTTTTCTTCTCAATTTATCCTGTTGAAGTCAATCATACAGCTCATTTTAGGTCAAGAATGGAAAAACGAAAGTGAAGACAACAGCAGAGAGAAAAAATTTAAAAACAAAAAAGTAATCTACAATTACACGAAGCAAAGACCAGAGCCATATCTGAACAGATCATTTCGCTGTAAAGACAAATGAATTTGCCCATACACAAGTGCTCTTCCAACCCAAACACAGCTCAGTTTCCTGTATAATAGAATAAAAATAGCATGTGAGGCTTCCCCTCAAAACCCAGCATTCAGTTATTGTTATTAAAACAGCTACATATGATCACTTATTAAATGGAGAACTTTAAAGGATGCTAAACATTCATAATGAGAAACTCCATTAATAATCTAATTTAGGAGTTAAGAAATATCTCTGCAGATAACTTACAAATCACACAACATTTATAGTTCATTTGAAAATTAATAACAAAAAAATGGGTCATAATGAAGAGAATGACCTACCCAAAGAATTCACTGTCGAGGTTTTATCCACAAGCTGCAGCTTATTAAGCTTTTGCATAGTCCATGCCATTGCGTTTGCGTTTATTAGATCTTGAAAAGAAGCATATTTGAGCCCAAGATTTCTTTTGCTTCACTGGTTGTGACTTCACATCCCTCTGAGCAACAAGATTAGCCATGTATTGAACAACAGCCTGAAATGTAAATAACCTCTTAACAGAACTTTTGAAAAAAAAAAAAAAGGGAAAGAAGCATAAAGAAGAAGCTGCAGATGCACTGAAGTAACACAAGTGTGAAACATAGATTACCTGTGCTCCGTTCTCAATGATATTTCTAGGTGGCACAGCCAGAGGATTTCCTTCAACATTTAAGACACGCAGTCGAGTTAGCATTCTGAAAGAGTCCGGTAGGGATCTAATTTGATTGTTGCTCATATCCAACTCCTCTAGATTCTCAAGGTTCCCAATAGACCTTGGCAGAGACTGCAGGTCCGCGAAATTGTTGCTTATGTTCATCTTTACAAGTGTTGTAGCAAAGCACAGACTCTCTGGGATCGATTCGAGCTCATTGAAGCTAACATTAAGCTCCCTCAAGCTTGATAAGGATGCCATGGTGGTGGGCAATTGTTTGATATTATTGTAACGCACTGTCAGTACTTCCAAGGATGCAATTTTTCCTACAGCTTCAGGTAGAGCTTTAAGCCGGTTATAGTCTGCATGAAGCTCTTTGAGTGAAGTACATCGACCAATAGTATGAGGGATTTCCTCAATATCATTAGTTTCAACATTCAAATTCTTGAGACTGACAAGTGATCCAATGGTCTCCGGGAGAACCATTATCCCATTAGAGCTTAAATCAAGATCTTGAAGCCGAACTAACTTACCAATAGTAGGAGGAAGTGTTTTTATTTGGTTTCCACTCAGGTTAAGATGGACTAAATTAAGCAAATCCCCAATGGATTCTGGCAATTCGATGATTTTGTTTCCATGTAAATCCAACATTTCCAGCGATGAAAGTCGTCCTATTGTGTCTGGTAACACCAGAATTCGATTCTCTGACAAATTCAAATTTGTTAAACCAAATAGCTTCCCTATTGAATCGGGGAGCCATTCAATTTGTTCAGCCAATTTACACTGAAGATTGAGCTCCCGAGTTCCTTTCTTTGCTGATACTTCAATCAAACTAGCAAGCTTTATTAAACTCATTTTATCACCGTCTTGTCCTAAAAATCAAACCAATTGATGCAAAATTAAATGGAAAATCCACTAAATAAATATAAAAACATATCAAAATTGCCAATTCAATAAGAATACACTAGTCCCCTTTCAGCAAATTAAGTCAAACTTACCTGAAGTAATAGCCGGCTTCAGAGTGGAATCAACAATCTGGGGCCCAGTTAGAACACCCCCAGATAGAATTCCAAGCCCGAATCCATCTACATGAAAAGCAGACTTCGTCTTCTTCAAACAACTATCGTCCTTGCTAAACAACTCAGATGCCTTAACTCTCTCCTCGTTATAAGAACTGGACAGGGAAGATGCTATGGCTGTGATCGTGTTTGGGGTTGGGGTTGTCTCTGTCGCTGTCGCCAGAGAATTGAAACTGTTGCCGGAGATGGAAGCTGTAGTTGCCAAGGACAAACTACTTGAATCCCTCAAAGAACTACAGGAAACATCATTCAACTGTGAATTATTCGAACCCGAATTAGAACCCAAGCATTTGGAAGCTCTCTGAATCAAATCGTCGAACAGTAAATGGACACCTTCAAGATCCAACAGTTTTAGAGCCTCCCTCTTTTGCTCCGCGCTCTGAAAATGGATCAAATTCCTCTGCATCTCTTGCAACACCTTGAATAATTCTTCTGGTACATCTTTTCCTTTGCTTTGCCTCGCAACTGCTTCGAGTCTCAACTGATCTTCCCTCTCGACGTTTCGGATTAAGGTTTTTGCCGCTTCAACCACATCGATTCCGGGTCGGCCTGGTAAGGATCTATGGATTCTCATTATCTCTTCTACAACCTCGTCCACTGTCATCACCGAGGACTCCATTATTATTTTCTTCTTATCTCCTGGAATTTCTCAAAAACAATAGTCTTAAAATATAAACCCCAGTAAATCGAATATTATAAAACTTTCATACGTAGGAATTGCCCACAGAATCAAAAGGTTGTTTTTCCTAAATTTGCATTTGAAGAAATTTCAAAACAAAAAGGAAAAAAAGGTAAAATTACCTTTTCTCAAAGCAAAATCAGAAGTACTAAAGATAAACAAAACAAGAATCAAAAGTGAGTTCCCCCTGTATCTTCACAACTTTTTAGAACATCAATATTAAAGTTGAAAATTCAACAACAAATTCTTCACTCAACAACTACTGTATATCACAAGGACATTATGCGCTTCAAATCACAATTTCTTCACTGGAAAGATATTATTAATAAACTGTTTTCAGACACGAAAAAAAAAAACAAAAAACATCGAAAACTATTTGAGATTATGCAAAACAGTAGAATAAAATCGTACTCACAGGGCTTCTCTACTATGAATCAGAAATGTTTCTATCAATTGCTGATATATTTGAAATCTGAGAAACAAAGGGAGAAAATCTAATACATTCGACGGTAGGATTACAATTTATAAAAAATTTCTACTATACAAAGAATTATCCACTGGATTCTGATGAATTTTGAATCAGGATAAATGGTTTCGTAGTGCAAATTTTGGTGGATAATTCAATATTTTGATCTAAGAATATTATTTGTACAAACAAGATATATACACAGCATTTCCTTGTCTTGTTGCATTTTTTTGGCTTCCATAAATGCCCTTGCATTTCAATGGCTCCTAGCACTGTTTAACATGGAGCGTTCTAAAAAGTGTAAAACGTAGTTAGACATGAAAACAAAGTTTCATATTTTACGAGCTTAAGCGACGTCTAAGTGTTAAAAAAGGTTTTCTTATTTATAATATTATTTCAACAATTTAAAAAATTATTTAATAATTAAAATAATACATATCAAATATCTAAAATTATAAAATACAATATTTACTTAATATTCTATAATTATACAATTTATTATGTTTTCAAAATGAAAAATTAGACTATTTTTTCATCATTTCAATTTTCAACTAGGCAAGTCATACTTAGAGTGTGTTTGGTAGAGATTAAAATCGAATTAAAATTGAAAAACTAGCATTTATTGTTGACTTTTGTTAGACGGGTGGAACCCAATGACGGCTATATTTTCAATTTTAATTGGATTCTTAGTGTTACCAAACAAACTCTTAATCCGAAACGTCGAGAATGAAAAAAGAGCTTATTAATGGATTTATGGAACTTAATACATGTTTTCAAAGTTTCCAACAAAACAACAAGTACCAAGATTGTAATTACATATGTAGATAGCACTGTAAATTAATTTTATTTAACTCTTTATTGAATAAAGTCATTTTTAACTTTTGTACAGACATAGTCTTTTAAAAATTTAAAATTAAAGTCAAAGTTTTTTAAGAAAATACAATAAAATTAATAAACTAAAGTTAAATAAAAAACTTCAAAAAAATTAAAATTTAATAAAGCGCATAGAGAGAAGACAAAAGAGATGAAGGAAAAATTTCAACCGTTAAGGAATTGAAAAAGAAAAAGTGTCTAGGAGAGAAGTGAGACGTTTTACCCGAACTGCAAGCCTAGGCGGTATCTAAGCGTCTCATAGACGAGCTTATTAAAATATTGGTTATTGTAATTTAACTAAATAGTGTTATCATTATTCATTATTGTTTTTTCCGTAAAATGAATTAATCGGCGTAATTGACGAAAAATAAGTCAATCACATTTTTATAAAAAAAATAATTCAAAAAAATTGTAATGTACTAACAATTGACATTCACGTACTATTTGAGCTTAATAATAATTTAATTATAATTTACACCCCAGTTCAATTTGGTCAATCTTAAATGCTTTCAATGTTCTAAAAAGCAACGCTGTCTAAGTCCGAAGAGGGAGCAAAACGTCCAGCTTCGCGCTTTTTTATTTTCTTTTTTAAAAAAAAAATTTATCACCTAGGCGTGTCTAACGCACCCTTGTTTTACACTTTTTTTTTTTTTTAATGCTTTTTAAGTTTTTCAACACCTTTTTTACATTTTTTAAAATATTACATAATTTTTAAATTGATTTAAAATTTTAAAATAATATTAAGATAAAAAAACGCTTTTTCAACCTCAACGCTTCACAACTCCATATGCTTTTTAGAACACTCAATACTTTTATAGTTGTTTCAAATAAGTGTTCTATTTTGTAATAATAAATATATTGACTTGTATATGTACATTTTGGATGCGATTGAGAATGAATAACGATTAATCTTATCATATATGTGGCTAAGGATGGTAACAAAGATAATTAAGCTCAGCGAGTACTCAGATTTCATGATTGATCTATTCAAATTAGTCAACATTTAGCGTGACATGTTAAGAGTAAATTTTCATTAATTAAATATACAAATATTAATCAATATATAAAGACTTGTGCTATTCATCTTAATATGATTGATATTTTAAGATAAAACCTTAAATTTTAATACAATATTATAGTCATTAAACTCAAATAAGCAATCGAATTTCAAGATTAGTGTTCTCGAACGAATCATCACCTTACTGAGCGAGCATGATAAGAAATAAATCTTACATTGGTCCAACGAAAGCAATAATTAGCAATTTTATATTTACTATGCTTTTACTTTGTAATTTTATAAATTTTGAGTAAGTTAATTTTTTAAATTAAAATAATTACAGTAAATAAATTGTGTTAGAAAATATTTGGTACGATTACTTTGACTTACTAAATGTCGATTTTGAAACAAAAGTTTTTCAAGCATTCATCAATTATTCCCGCAACTTAGATCTTGTTTGAAATATATTTTTCGTTTTTTTTTTCAATCGTACATTTCAATAAAATAATATTACACACAACCCCAAAATAAAACATTTATAAAAATACATTCTACATAAAAAAAAAAAAAAATGGGGCTCAAACATGCCCTTAATATTTCTTTCATACACGTACAATTAATTATTTTGAAAGCATAGTAATTTCTTACGTACACGTACAATTAATTCAATTATTTCAATAATACCTTACTTTTCGTTTTTTAATATGTAATAAATACTATAGAATTTTTGTCACACGTGAATTTCATGTTATTAATTCTCAATTAATTAATATTCACACTAACTTAAACTCAATGAATTTTGAATTGATGAATCTTGAGATACGTGAATATGAAGTTAATATAAATGAATTTATTTATATTCATGTATCTATGAATTTTAACGGGTGTTTAAATTTATGTATTAGCAATTAATTCTTATGTACCAAATGTAGTATAAAAATGTTGCTCATTTGTAGTATTTTATCTCACAAAAAAATTGAAATATAGAAGTTGGGTTTTGAAACAATTTTACTTTCTTAAATTTCTATTAGTATAAAAATATTGTTCATTTATAGTATTTCATCATCAGAAAAAAGTTGACCATAGAAGTTAAGTTTTAAGAATACAGTTTTCTTCTTTTAAATTTATATCCTAAATTTTATTTTTTTAATTCGTTTGAAACTCATCAAATCCTTCAAATAAATTCATATTAATATTATTTTTATAACATTTATAAAGTATTTTAAAATAACGTGTAATCAAACGTTCAATTCTGACTAATCAATTTAAATGGCAGTATCTCCTTCGTTTCACTGTCAAATGAATGAGATACTTTAATAGGAGGTAGGTCCCACTTTTTAACCTTTTTTTTTAATATCCTAACATCAATTATTTAAGAATTGATCAAATTATATTATATATAAAAAAAGCATATCATAAATGAAAGACACGTGGTATGATCCTGTAGTCCAACTGTGAACCAGCTGGCAAAGTCACGCGATAACCGTTTCTTCAAGGATGGCCTTTTTGGCAGTTGGATTAGGGTGTCCGTGGACATGAAAATGAAGAGTGGTTTGCTTCCACGAGGGTGTCCTCACATGCCAATGCCGTCACCTGTTCCCAGACCTAATTCATTGGGCCCATTATGGGGTTTGTTGCCTTGTGTAGATTTTGGCCCAGTTTTGTTTGAAAATAGTTAAAATAAAGTTGGTTTTTATCAATTTTTGGACGGGTCTCGCTACTCGAATTTTACAAAAAATGGGTTGAACACATTCTACTCATCGAGTGGATAAATTTGATATATTTGGCCGTCAAAAACTATTTCCAGGTGAATGAAAAATTAATGGATAAATTTAAGCTGAAAATCATGAAACTTTAAGTAAATGAAAAATTCAAGGGATAAAACCGTCACTCAAGTAGCAGCTTCGCATCAATCAAGCGGCAGTGTCCCTGCTCTCAGCTCTCGAGCGGCCAAGTCAGGGACTAGCGGGCGCTAGTGTACCTGTGCAACTTTTCAAGAATACGTTGATTTATGAGTTGTGTCAATTTGTGTGCACCTTCTTAACCCCTATAAATTAGACCCCTATGTGTTGGTTTCATACACTTCAATCCTATGCATTCATATTATATCATATGACATCAAATTCTGGATCAAAAAGCTTTTGTTTTTCGTTCCAAAAAGAAGTTCATAATTTATTTTTGCTCATCGTTTCTTAAGTTTCAAAGTATTGCAAACACAAGAATTTGATCGTTGTATCTTGTGAGACAATTGCCATAAGTCGTAAGCACTTGTGCGGGGCAAATTCGCCTTAAAAACAAAGAGTTCAACTCTTGCCTCCATCCATTTACATTTCATTCTTTTGAAGTTATTCTGACCAACTTTCCATTTGATAACGGGTAGGTATCGATAAGTTTGGATTATTGCAATAAAAAAATCACTTCATGCATTTACAAACAATAAGTTTTGGCTCCACTTTTGCCAACCCAATTCGTCATTGTTCATTCAATTCACTCGTAGATATTACTCTCGTAGTAGTATTGAATAGTATTGAACAATAAATAAATAAATAAAATTTAAATTTTATTTTCCTTACAGTTAAGAATGGCTGATTCCAGACAAACTTTTCGGATGTCTCTGACCCATGTGATCCTACATTCTTTCTTCTTTATCATTGAGCGATCGTTTAGAGGTATTAGTTGGTGATTTGAGTTGTTTCTTTCTCGACCGTAAAAATTATCCTTAATAGTCTCAATAAGATATTGTTTGATGTTATAGAGTGTTGTATCTTAAAAAAGACTCGACGATAAAGCTTGTCCACTATCGTCTCTGTAAGATATTGTTCAGTGTTAAGAGTATTGCACCTTAAAAAAAGAAGTTGTACATAGGAACATTTCGCTCATGCCAATAATTTCTTCAAATTGCAGTACAGCCTTTGGTTTCATTGTTTAGAGCATGTTCATCTAAGCTTAAATATGGAAGTAACTTTGTGAAGGGCACAAGGAAGTAGCTGTTAAGATACATAGGACAAATAAGCAAAGAATAATTGAAATTAACAGTGTTCAATGTTTTATCTTGACTTTTGGGTATTTTCTTCTTGATTCGTCCTATTCAATTCTTTATATCGGTCATGTCAAATTCAAAAAAATAAATAAATCAAGAATCGATGTCCAAAGACTTGGGACGACCAGCAAGCATTGAAATTAAGTTTGTTCAATGCATTGCCTTCATATCTTCTTTTCTTGATTTTACCTATCCCTTTCATTTATTTGGGAGTCAAACGTTAAAGACAATAATTTCCTTAATTACTATTGAGGATATTTTCTCATATTATTTGATTCTTAAACCAATCAAAAGTTTCAGTAATAGCTTCATTTCCAATGGGGAAGCCTTTCCCAATAAAGATAAGATGTTCCAAATTTGTTGAACGCTTATCCGAAATATGTAGATCTCAAAATTAATATAGTTACTATTGGCAAATAGTGATATTATCGTGCAATAATTTGGGCAAAATACCGACTTGCAAAAATGAACGAAATATAAAGATAATGGTCGAGACAAGAGTTCAACTCTCTCTCCTTAAAACAATAATGTTTCACACTTGTGCTGACGGTATTTCGCCACTCGTCTCCCAAGATACAATGAACTCAACTTGTAATAGTAGCATTACAAATTACAAGACCCATCGAACCTACTAACTTTTTTGATCTCTCTAAAATTGAAGGACTAAAATGCACGAAAATAATTTTCGAGACTGAAATGCAAAATATAGAATAATGTCGAGATGAAGAAATATAATTTGAAAGAGAGAAAAATCAGAATTGATTTTGGAATGAATAAAATTCAAGATACGTGAGCCTTTGTATAGAAGTTGAAAAGTTGTGTTTAAAAGACACAATAACCGAAAAGTTGTGTCTTAAATAGACACAACCCATTTCGACAGCTAGTTCAACTGTTAATCGCCACTAGAAGAAGACATATGTCACGTACAGAGAACTTGGGAAAAATAAATAACATAAATAAATATATTATTTTAAATAATAATAAAATGATATAATTCAATTATTATTTTATCAAAAAATATATACCAACTTGGCCCAAGCCCAAAACCCCGACCTGTGCCCTGCCTATCCGGTCGACAGGACGACGACGGTGCGCGCTGGGGCTTTGGCTCAAACTATTAGCATGTAGGTTCTCTCCCCTTCAAAAACTATTGGTACTCTTTGGGGCTCAAATCCAAGTCCTAAACTTGAGCAATATAAAGTGGTTTCTATTATTCTAGTTTTCCTATGCGGGATTGTTATTTTTCAATTTCCATCAATTTTTATTCCAATTTATTTTAATTTCAAGTGGTCATCTTTTGGCCTTAATTTCTCATTCACCGTAAATTGATTTAAAAAAAATAAATACATTATATTAATCTACTTATGGAGTAGAATACACTTGGTCAAAGAAATTTTTTGTCCAACTACAAGACCCACTAAAAAACTTGGTCAAACGGACAAAGAGAGACAAGAAAGATCTCCACAAGTCTAGGTATAAAATGGAGCTTTTTCTTAGATCCATAATATCTTTTCCCTACGCATTTCACTAGAATTTGTTTACAATAAATTGGTATAGATGACTTATGATAGAAGCCTCTACTACAAATGATAAAATTACAAAAGGGGAACTTGATAAAATTCTAATTACACATGTATATGTTGTGCAGTGCAAATGTGAAGTGTGTGCTATCAAAATTGGATTAATACACGACTTCTTTAATGGAGGGGCATAAGTGAATTGAGACACTTGTTGTAATGAAAAACGCTAGATCTGCTTTTGGATTCGTTTAAAACGCTTTATCTGTCTTAACTATGGATTAATTGTGGGGTTTAACTTTTTTGAAAAGGCTTCTTCATTATTAATGGAAAGGCTTCAATGAATTGAGAGAGACGCTTTTCATTTGGATACTTAAAGATAAGTGATAAGTATGGAAATTACACTTTTCTAAGCAAACAAAAAAGGGCTTTCGTAAGTATTATTGTAAACTTGATACTTAATTACATGGATTTTTTTCTCTTTTGGGGAGGAGAGGGACAGCAAAACCCTTAAACATTTCAAACACTAGCAGACTTCTCCCGAACATTTGATTTGTTGCAGCCGTCATCCCTAATCTTTCCAAATATTTTATATGAGGCCCTTTTCTATGGTTTCCATTCAAACGTTCGTCTGTTGACCACTCAAAAAAGATTGACCATTTTTTACTAAAATAGAAGAGGGTAAATTCGTTCATACACTTTAAACACTAATCTCCAAATAAGTTATTGTTTATTTCCCTTCAAATGTAGTAGAGTACTACCCTAATAAATTGTCAGTTTCTCACTCTTCACTGGCATAATGAATTGAAGGTAGAAGAAATGGAGATACCGCTTGCAGTTGTAGAACCCTGCTCAGATGAAGACATTGTAGACTAATTTGAAACTAGGCAGACGATTTCTTACTTGTCCACGCAGAATGGATCTGCAAGGTTGTACATTCTTTCTTTGGTGGGATCCCCTGATGTATCAGATCAAGGGAGTTGATACCTAGTCTTCTACTGCCGAGGCAAAAGATAAAAGCTGAAATTAGGCAACTCCATTCGAATGGAGGTGGTGTATGGAAGATTTGGTTTTGTGGATTTGTCTATGGAATAATTGTAATGTGGATCTGTAGTTAAATCCGTATAGAGTTTTTGGTAGGTTTTTTGTTGGATCTTTAATCTTCATTTGATAATAGTATAACCTAAGTTAATGGGTGTAAAATGAAGTTCTAATTATTGTAGTGTTTTGTACAAGTCCATTTTTTGCAACTAATTTTCTAAGAAATATGTACGTGGTTGAGACCCCAAATGTTAAGTACATGGTGTAGTGAAAACCGCAAACCTTATGTCCATGTTAAGTCAAAGGCCCCAAACGTTTTTAAAATGGCTAAAAAAGCCCCGTACCTCTTAAATTGCTTATAGAAAACACCCCATCACTTCAATTACAAATGCACCTCAATACGTGTATATATTGCCGTCACACATAAAATAATGAAATCCAATGTATCACATAATTAATAAATAGTAGAATCAAAATGAAGAGTATTTTAACATTTATATATAGTGATACTACAATTTCCAAAACATGAAATGCTAGAATTACATATTCAAAAACATCAATTACATTCCAAGTTCATATTTTATATACATAAGTTCAGTTTCCAACGACATCAAGACTACACTACTTTGGACTTTTTTCTTTTTGAGGTTGTTTCCTGTTGAAGTAGCTACACTTCTCTTTCCCTTCTGCTTCAGTGTTTGTGTCTGTGTCTGTGATGCTTCAAGAGATTGCATCTGTGTAGTGCATGTTCTCTTGTTGTGTCCAATTTCTCCACACCTCTTACATCTCATTTTCATGCATGTTCTTGTTATTTTAACTCCAACTAGTGGTTCAGATTGAGATCTTTTCCTTAACTTTTTAGGTCTACCAGCCTGCTTTTTCTTCACTGGTGGCTTCAATGGATTTTTCTCCAAATCAGGCTAAAGTTCAGGCCCTGACATTGGATGAATTACAAGACTGTATGCTCTTAGATATGTCTCATTCTTATAATATTCATCTACAAATTCATCTATATCTATTTTCCGTGATAGCATACTAGAAATGACAATGCATAGGGAATTTCACCCAATTGTCATTTCCTACATGTACATTCCTTCCTTACTAAATCCATTTCACCTCAAACCATCAGTGTTACGAACTTCAAATTTTTGATTACCTGCGTAATCTGCCCTCATGAACTTGGCATCTGATTTAGCATTCTCAATTAGCGCTATAATTTTTAGAACATATACATGATCCCACCTTTGAACTGCCTCCTTTTTTGCATTCATCAGTGTCATTTGCTGATGCCTAATCTTATCCAACATTGTGATTATAGGCTTCTCTCTAGCTACTACAATGGAGGCATTGAAGGCTTTACATAGGTTATTCAACAAGAGACCGCACTTAGCATGTTCCTGAAAATGGGATCTTGTCCATTGAGCTGCTAGCTTGTCACTAAACCAATTGAAGGTTTCTTCATTGACTGTCTTCATCTCATTCATAATTTCATTCCATTTTAGTACAGTAGTAGACTTGGCTGCAGCCCAGAACAAACTCTTAAAAGTTAGGCCTTTATGTTTGAGAGTGAACTGCTATACAAATGTCTAGCATAGCACATGTGCTCTGCACCTTCACAACACTAATTCAGGGATTCGACCAATCCTTTTTTCTTGTTAGAAATAAAAGTCCAAGCCTTACTATTGCACATTCATATGTCAAATACCAGAACTTCTATGAACCAAGTCCAATTTGCTCTGTTCTTTAAATCCGCAATTGCCCAAAGCAACTAGGAACATACAATTATCACCGTCAATCCTCACTGCTGCCAATAATTGACCCCCATGTGCACTCTTTAAAAAAAAAACCCCATCCAGTCATATCATAGGCCTACAACCAGCCTCAAATGTTCTTTACAAGCCCCTAAGCATACATACATTCTTTTAAACACGCCTCATATTCCATCAACCCGCACTGTAGTTCCAATGTTAGTTCTCTTCAACTCCTCATCATAGTCCCATAGAATCTTGTATTGTTCCTCAACAAGTCCATTCACAATTGCTGCACATTTTGACACTATTCTAGAAAATTGATGTTTGAATATTTCATACATGCAATCTTGTTTCACAGTTTCCATGAAGCTACTCATAGAAAATAATCCTAGGCTGGATTTGAATGCCAGGTATTTCTTGGCTAGGAAACCGGCACGAATCTTACTATTTTGCCAGACCAATGAACAACTATGTTCATTTCTGAAAGTGTTGATTCTTAAGTTGTCCTCCAACTATTTGTAGGCATATAATTGCCATGCGGTTCATTCTTCACATATTTGAGTTTCTTGTATTCTTCATTGAGTATTGCACAATAACTGATATCAAAGTTTTTGTATTCTTAGACTTTATACTTGTATAACAAGTGAGAACCTTTTAAACATATTATTATGAAATGCATAAAAGGCCTTAAACCTATTAAAAATAAGCAGGAGAGGCCCCAAATCTATTACAAAACTTTGTCCGTAAGCCCCCAAAATTTTGAACATTCTGCAGTTCACTTACCAATCTTGAATTTGGGGTCCTCCATGTCAGTTACAAGGTTGAACCAAACTTCATTTATGTTGTTAGTTGTGGCACCTTCCTCATCACCAATTGAAATGCTTCTTAGGTCATCTGAGTCCGCGTAGTATGTACCACTATTCTCTGTATTTTCATTATGCTTACTAGGTTGGTCATTACCTACATTCCCCACCCCTAAATCAAAACCATCACTCAATCTGAAAAATGTTTCTTCATCTTGGATATCCTCTTCCTTATCATCTTGTTCATACTCATAATCTGAAAAATGTTCTTAACCAATCTCATTATCATTTTCCACTACTGACTCATTACTAGAAGACCCAGCGCCAATATTTTGAGTATTAATGTCTTCTACAACAAAAGGTTCAACAAACACATTAGAAGGCCCAACATTTTCAACACCTTCTATTCATGTACCACAATCAAATATGGATGGTTTATCAACTGCAGGCTGTTCAAACTGTCTATTTTGAAGACCTTCTACTCCTATTACACCCTCAAATGTGGATGATTCATCAAAGGTTTCACTCTTAAATGTTGATAGTTCAACAAAACTAATCCTTTCATTGTCAACTGTTGGATGCTCAAACTGTGTATCTTGATCATCTTCTATTCCTGCTGCATTTTCAAAGGAACACGGTAGATCGGAGGTTAAATTCTCACAAGTTCGCTCCACAGGTTGATCATTTGCACTTACCTCTGCCTCAGCTACATCCACATTGTGAAATACACCAAGTCCACTGTTATCCACACCGTCATATTCATGCAAATGATCCTTGTCAAATTCATCAACCACATAAAGATCATTACCATCTACCATGTCATCAAAAACCTCAACTGCAAATGAAGGTTTATGTCCAACCTCCATATCTTCATTGTTGATACTGACGCTCTCCAAAATCTCACAAGTTTTCATATCAGTCACTATAACTCCAATTGGTACATTCTCATCCTACTACAATTCCAATACTTCTATCGATTTTGACAAACGATACATAACTGCAACTCTTGTGGGAGCAAGTCATTTCACAATATTCATGAAGTCTGCATTAGTAAGTAACCAAAATGATCCTTTTACGAATCTTTTCTTCTCAAGCATATATACATATCTCATTGGCTTGTCGTAACCCAACATCTTCATTGTATTGTCAAACATAAATCGATTGAAGAAATCTGGGTCCACACAATCATGATAGCTGATCTTACCGTGTTCATACACGTAATTTCGCATTTTACGAAAAAGAATCCCAACATGTTTCAGTTTGATTATGAAATAAGTGGTGTTCTCTTTAGAAAAAAGGAAAAAAATTACACAATTCTAATAAAAAAAATGGTTATCATAATGTACGTCTCTACATACTTATTACAACATTTTGTCCATACAGTCCATTTCATGCAATTTTTAAAAATCCCACCTATTGCATTCATCACAAACAACGAAATCACAAAATCGATTAAATGCAATGAGTTTTAGTACTTCTTCATAACGATCACAACATTCAAGTATATGGGTTTCTCACAAAATACTACGTTTTGTACAATTTTACTCTAGCTATAACTGGCAACAACGACACTTGTAAAAACTTACCATAAATGGGTTTAGGTAGTGATCCTCTCAGATGGTACACATATCCAACATCTCTGTGGTCAAGGTCTCCAGCTTCAGGCGAGTTCATTGCTGATAATTTTTCAAAATTTTTTGTTTTCTTCATAAGGTTCGTCCCTGAATTTTCCAATTTCGAAAATGAAGATAGATGTTACTATTTAAAGTGTGTCTCCCCTATTTTGGTAAAAAGTGTTCAATATTTTTTCGGTGGTCAACGACGAAAGTTTGGATGGAAACCGTCCAAAAGGCCCTCATTTGAAACGTTTGGAATTTTAGGGACGATGGCTGTAACAAATCAAAGGTTCGAGAAAGTCTGCTAGTGTTTGAAAGTTTAGGGTTTTTGCTGCAATTATCTCAAAAAAATGATTTCCATGTAATTAAGTATCAAGTTTACAATAAGACTCACAAAGCCCTTTTTTGTTAGCTTAGATAAGTGTAATTTCACAATACTAGTATCTGAAAAGTTTGGGGCTTCTACTGTAATTATCCCTTTTTTTTATATGAGTGGCTAAATACTTTTCACGTTAAGATGAACGATGTAGCTTAGGTTTTGTTTAATGTCAAGAGTTTGTGCCACTATATACATGTTAATAATTTATTGCGTGTTTAATGCGTCAATTGTTTGATCACCAATTAATTGATTTGGGGATATTATAAAAATTGTGAGGTAATGTATGATTCTAGTTCGTACAATAAATAACATATATATTACTAGAAATCGAGAAATAATTTTAGACTACAATTTACATAGAAATCCTGTAAGTTAAAACATTCAAATGCATGTGAATTAATATAAATAGTAAGTTCGGGCCTATATGTGGAATTAGCATTACTCGAGAGAGATTACTAGTTACATTAATTAAGTTGATTTGATTATTGGCACATATAAATTGGGATCGAATGAATTGGAATTAGATGAACGTTAAGCAATCTAAGTGAATTCGTAAATCCGAACTATCTAATCTCATAATCTTTTCAACCTTATTCCAATATATTGCCTTAGTTATTTAAGTTAACATTAGTTCCAAAAAAAAAAAAAATCTTGATTCGATAAGTGGTTACCATTTTAATTTGAATTGAAGTTAGGTTAGTTTCAAAATTAATAGTAGATTGTAGTTTATGTGGAACAATAATTGGACTAAAAAATCTATTTTACAACTTGTCACGATCCGTACACATGTGGAATCACACAAACAATAAGTTCTTGTGATTTTATCTCCGTAAATTGTACATTGTTGTATCTTGGGTTGCCCTTTTTTGTCTTTTTAGTGTAATAGAGTATTATCCACTTTTGTGGATTCTTAACAGAGGATGAGGTGTTGAAAGTGGTTATCGAACTTCTAGAGCTCCAACTAGAAAAATCTTATATTCAACTTTTATTTTCTACCAACTTTAATTATATGATCTATTGATTTTTTTTGTTTGATCGTGATTTTTATTGTTTCTGGGCATTTTAGTATTCAACTTTTATTTTCTACCAACTTTAATTATATGATCTATTGATTTTTTTTTGTTTGATCGTGATTTTTATTGTTTCTGGGCATTTTAGTGGTATCATAGTCTAGATTAGACACTAAACCTTGGAGAAAATGTACAAGGATCCGCAACAGATCTGAAACATTGAGGTCAAATCCTGGTAAATATTAAATTTAAATGAGTTTTTATAAACTTGTTGCGTGAGATCTTTTTTGTTTGCAATTATTTTTAGTAGGTTTTTGTGTATATGAGGTATACTTGTGTTGTTTTGTGCAAAGGCTCATTTGAGCCCTTGAAAATCTGATATAAATCCAAAACGAATGGTGGTCTTCAAGCTTCTTTGTTGATTTATTCCTTCAATTGTTCCAATATTCAGGCTCAGTTAATCACCAAAACAATACCACAATCGAAGCCAACAATCACAAACAAAATACTTCTCCAAAACCTAACTGGTTGCTCTAATTAATCAACCCACAAAGGACTAATGGGGGAAAATTATAGCCAAGACAATAGCCACAAAGGCAAAGAGAAGAAAAATAAACAGTAGCACACAGCCACTTCGAAGAGACAGGAAGCACAAAGCCAAGACAGCCGTTTTTTCTCTCAAATAAAGGCTATGAATAATTCTCCTTCTCTAATTGTAATTAGCAACTAACTTAAATAGGTTAAGAATATGTTAAAGCTTTTAGGTCAAACAAACAGGGCCCAATAACAAAGGAATAAGTAGGCTAACACCTTAAAGCCATCCAAGTCGTTCGGGTCGGGCCATGAGCAGCACTAATACAATTATGCTACTTCAAATGGCCCAAATGGGTTACGTGATTCGATTGGTTCGATTGTAGTGTCAACACATCATTTCAATCATCGGTCAGGCCTATGAAATCTAATCCAACTAGAAAACCGATTTAACATCATAACTCAGAATTTATTGGGTATCAAAAACCCAACATTCTTGAAGGAGAAAATAATTAAAAACTGTTTTGATCTCTGTTTCTTTGATTAGTCAAAGAATATTTAGTCAATACGTGGGAAATTAGTGCCCCTTTATTTGATTTGTGAATATTGTGTGTATTTGTGTTGATTGATTAGTTGGTTCTTTAAATACTGAGTGTATTTTTACCAAAATTAATTTTGAAACAATTTCACTACTTCTAAATATTTGATTCTTTGATCTTTTAATTACACTTATCCCTTCAAGAAATTAGAATTCGAAAAAATTACATGGAGCAATATTTTTCTACACTTATCTGAGAATGTAATAAGAACAATATGTGACGTTAAGACTAGTGCTGGTCCCAATATTTAACTAAAATTGTCCCAAACAAATATTATTTATTGACACAATTCTTTAAAATGGATTTCTATGTTGACTTGGAAGAGAATTTAAATAGATTTATCAAATTGACCCAAAGTCTGACCAACTGTGACAAATTTTTTTTTTTTTTTTTTTTAAAAGATCAGCTGGTTGTGGTTTTGTTAAATTCCATAGGAGAAAGGCACATTCACCTAAAGAATACTTTAGAATACTGTAGAGATGAAATTACTACAAAAATCATAATAAATGCCTCAAGGAGTAGGACTTTGGAGCTTCAAACTGAATCAAAAGAAAATTATGGTGCGAAAAATTTGATGGCTAGATGCAAAAAAATAGTGGTAAATCTAATTATCATTCTAAAAGGAGAATAGTTATGATTGTAAAAGGAAAAATCAAGATAAGTTCAAAGTCAAGAATAAAACGAAAGGGAAGATATGGA
>OU503038.1:24221952-24244199 GCA_912172775.2 Fraxinus pennsylvanica
TCATTAGCTGCCAATTAGTTGTAGTATAATTAGGATTTCAAGTGCTAATTGAAGTCCAAGTCCAATTGCAAGTCCAGCCCATTAACTTTGTGTTTCTCCAAGTCATCCATCTTTAGAATTAATGCAGTTTAGTCCTTCAATCACTATAGTGTAGATTTTAATCCCCGAAATTGTAGATTTCATTCAATTTCAACATTCTTTCTTTTCCAATTGCTTCGAATGAGTCCATAACTAAAACAAAAGAAAATTAAACCAAGTTAAGTAAAAATTAATAATTTGACGACGTGAAATCCAAGTAATATGACTCAAATAAGAGCACAAAATGCACTTATCATCTATCACATCAATTGTGAATTAGATTCCGTAGTTTGATTCTTGTTATTTTGCTTTAATTTATTTTTTATATTCAATTTTAATCGTACATTTACACAATAAAATATTTTACACGTATGTTTTAAACTTTTCTCACGTTCTCCAAAAAAGTAATATTCAAAACTATATAGTTCTTTTAAATTAAAGGCCACTAAATATGGGCTAAATAGTTATGATAAAGTTAAGTGTACAACATTAGTTGACAACAATAGTTGGCAATCATGTATTGTTAAAATCCAAGTATGTGATGTAGTAAATATGTTTATAAATAGATGCATATGATAATATCAAATAAGATTTTGTCAATCAACGTTGTCAACAAATGTTGTACATATAACATGAATCAAATAATTAATGGTCAATATTCGAACGTACAAGTTTTCTAAAGCTGAAAGAGTAATATTATTCGGCATAATTGGTGTCAAACATCAATTTAGATGATAACTACATGACATTACGTATATTATTGAAGAAAAATATTTTTTAAATAGTGATATGATGGGAAATGAGTGGTTAAAAAGTAAGGAAAAATTATTGATATGACTGAAAATATTATTTTATTGAAAAATATGTGGTTGAAAATGAGTTTTGAAAAAATGTATACCAAACATGGGCTAAATGGTAATTTATTGGGTTAATACTCTAAATAGTCACTAAACTTTGCTAAAAGTTCCCAGGAGGTCATTGAATTTTAGAACTTCCCTAATTATTTAAAACTTTCCTAATTAATCACTGAACTTCGTAAAAATTTTCTAGGAGGTCACCGAATTTCAAAACTACCCTAAATAGTCATCGCAAAAAGTTTTTAAGAGGTCACTGAACTTCGAAACTACCCTAAATAGTCACTGAACTTTTCCAAAACTACTCTAATTAGTCACTCAACTTTGCAAAAAATTTATAGGGATCACTAAATCATTGATGTATGGGGTAACAATTTGCAAAGTTCGATGACCTCCTAAGAAATTTTAGCAAAGTTTAGTGACTATTTAGAGTAGTTTGGAAATTCAGTGACATCCTAGGAATTTTTTGCAAAGTTCAGTGACTAATTAGAAAAATTTTAAAGTTCGGTGACCTCTGGAAACTTTTGACAAAGTTCGATAACTATTTAGGGTATTAACTCTAATTTATTCAATTAAACTTATCAAGTCTGACAACTTAAATTGATATTCTAGAATAATGTTAGTTAAAATCAGTTTTTCGAAACTATCAATTTTAAAATGTTGCTTAAATAATGTATTTAAGTAAATTCATTAATCCCTGTCAAACCACATTGTTTCTTAGGCCAATTCGATTTTCACTATTTCAAAACTCTTTTTTTTTTTATCAAATTCATTTTCAATTACACATTATCAAAATAAAATATTTTGCACATAGATTCCAAAATTCTCAAACAATTCACTAATACAAAAGCTCACTTTTAAAGAAATTATGGCCACCAAACTTGGGTTTGACACGAGTTTTGGTGATTTATTTGCATGTCTATCAAGTAATAGTAGATTTCACTCGAGGAATTTATTCACAAGTTGTTTGGACTCGAAGCAACTTAGTAACCAAGTTTTGCATCCATAATTGTTTATATCTATTAATATAATAGTATCTTATATATAATAGAGAATTTCGTAAAATTTAGAAAGTAGATTTTTTTATATATTTCAACAATGCTTACTCTTTTGACTATTAATTTTATTTTTTCTATAAACATTTCTTAATTTTTCCTCATCATTTTTGGAGAAAATTAATTATTAAATTTAACTATAAGTTCAAGATTTCAATGCTTTTAAAATGTATTGTCCAAGCAAAGGATCATAGTCGTATTTATATTAAAAATACTAAATACTTTCTCTCTTATTTTTTATCTATATAAAGATACAACGTGTTTTTGGACTAATATCTTCATTCATGCTTATTTAATATTCCAAAACTTGTTGCCATTTTTTAACAGCAAATCATTAGGGAGCTATCCCCTTGGTTTTGGTATTGGTGGCGATAGGCGGCGATAGTGTGGTGTGTGGTGGGATATGGGAGTGGCAATGGTGTGGTGGTAGGTGTTAAATGGGTCGTGTCCCTTGCAGGGGCGGACCTACTTGAGGACAAGTGGGGGCCGTCATCCCCACTCAATTTTCAGATTTCTCGATTTTTGTTTAAATTTTCAGATTTTTTTAGTTTTTTTGTCCAGGTTTTTTTAGGTTTTCAGATTTTTTTTTTCCAAGGTTTTTTGGTTTTGTCCACACTAAACTTTCTTCTTGGGTCTGCCTCTGGTCACTTGGTTCATCCGTTGGTGGGTTGGCTCGACTCATCATAAAGCTAGCCAGTGGCTCGTCAAGTTTTTTTGTTTTTTTGTTAAAAGTTACATTTTCACCCCCGTATAGCTCACGAGTTGATGAGCTCGTAGTGAGCCAACTATCTCACCTCGAGCACGAAAGGCGCACCCCTAGGTGGTGTTTACAGTTGTAGGTGGACGATATGGGGAGAAGAAGATGATATTAGTTTCTTAATTCTTTTAGATCATGTTTGAAAGTCAAAGTCAACAATTAATTTTATTCACATATTTTATGAGACCTACAACTTTTTAACGATACATTTCATCAACTTTTATCAAAATTTACTAAAAAATTGATTTTGATCCCCACCAAACAGGGGCTAATTTTTATTTTTTTATGAAAATTTTTTTTTCATTTTCTTAAAATTTTAATAAAGAACAGTATTTTTGGATATGCTTCAAATAAATTGACTAAGAGAAAAATAGATTGAATAAAAAATTACTATGTTTCAAAGGTTGAGGACCTTTGCGTTTTATCTAAAAAGATTTATTAAAATTGTGAAATCACATTGTAAATACTAAAACATAATTATTTTATTAATTTGCCTCAATTATTCGTTTCATGCAAGTTTCTCTAGTCAATTAGAACTTACTACAGACTATTTTAAACACGATTTTGATTGGTAGAACTTAACAATTTAGTATTCTACGAGCTATTACCAATTGCGAAAATAAACAGTAAAGAACATAAGATATAACATGGTAAACCCTTAAGGAAAACATTCACGAGCCCCTTTACCATGGGTAAATGTAAAATAATCAAATATCAAACAATCAATGATAAAATATTTTTCAGTTTAATAATTCCACAAAATTAACTAAAACAATTGAAAACAAATAAAGAACAACTTCCTCGTTTTTCTATTCGTTTTGACTTGTTGGAGTAGTGGAATCAAACTCTCCGATCTTGCCTTTTTGCCACTTTATCATTGTATTCAATCGCAATCACCACTTGGATTAATATTCACAAATCTTAACTCACGCTAACTAGCCTGATCGTTGAGTAGGATTATATCATTCACGCACATGTGTGTTCTCTTCAATTATGGCTGAAGAATACAGTATTTTCTTTGAGATACTTCAATGGAACATCAGTTGGTCAGAACTCACTGGAAATAATCAGAAGACTTTAGAATTTGCTGTTGCAAGTTCACCAGACATAAGTAGATTTTCTCGAAGTATGTCCATTCCTTAATGATATTCTCGACTTATGTGCAGAATCCTTGAGGGCGCGAACATTTCTTCCCAAAAATATGGTAGTTTTATTCGGTAAGAATAATGTAGAATATATTTGATACGGTCAATAATTAAATTAAAGAAAGTTTTAATTTGTTAAAGTAATATTTCCTTATTTAAATTATTTGACCAATTAATCCAGTCCAAGATGGTAAACATATAATGTAGAATATGTTTAATATGACCAATAATTAAATTAAGGAAAGTTTCGATTTGTTAAAATAATATTTCCTTCTTTTAATTATTTGACCATAAAATCAGTCAAAGATAGTAAATATATATTTATATATATGCTGCTATATGGAAGATATATATTGCATCTTGTTTAGGGCAAGAAAACTCTAAAATTCACAGGAAATAAATCTGTTTATCTGTAGCACTCAGTTAGTTAGGACCGACTGGCTTACCGAAGTCAATCCTAACTAACTGACTTATCTATTTGGACTGAAACCAACTGTACACGTTTTTTGTAAATATTTTGTCATTTAAAAATAATTTTAATTTAAATAAGCCTATAAATAAACAATAAGTAAAAATCCAAAATATATTTTACTTACTCACATATATGAATAGTAATATTTCCTTTTATGGCCTGCACTACAATCTACTAACATTCCTAGTTTCGATCAAAATAAAAGTTGGTGTTTGCTTTTGGTAACACTAATGTAGTGCTCAATGAGTTAGGGCAAGACTCAATCGAACATTATCACCTACGTCCAATCAAGAATTTTGAAAATAGGGACACGAGTAGGGCGTAGCGGGGAAGAATTAATAAATTTTCATTTACCTATTAAAATATACGTCGATAGATTTTTCTGAAAGTATATCCGTCCCTTAATGATCTTCTTTACTCATGTAAAGAATCCTCCAAGGCATGAACGTGTCTTACCTAAAATATGGTAGTTTTACTCTGTAAGAATAATGTAGAATATATTTGATACGGTCAATAATTAAATTTAAGAAAGTTTTAATTTGTTAAAGTAATATTTACTTATTTAAATTATTTGACCAATTAATCCAGTCCAAGATGGTGAACATATAATGTAAAATATGTTTGATATGATCAACAATTAAATTAAAGAAAGTTTCGATTTGTTAAAATAATATTTCCTTCTTTTAATTATTTAACCATCAAATCAGTCAAAGACAGTAAATATATATTTATGTATATGCTGCTATATGGAAGATCTGTTATATGGAAGATATATATTGCATCTCGTTTAGGGCAAGAAAACCCTAAAATTCACAGGAAATAAATCTGTTTACCCGTAGCACCCAGTTAGTTAGTACTGACTGGCTTACCTGAAGTCAATCCTAACTAACTGACTTATCTATTTGGACCGAAACCAACTGTACACGTTTTTTGTACATATTTTGTCGTTTAAAAATAATTTTAATTTAAATATAGCTTACCGGAAGTCAATCCTATCTAACTGACTTATCTATTTGGACCGAAACCAACAATACACGTTTTTTGTACATATTTTGTAAATTAAAAATAATTTTAATTTAAATAAGCCAATAAATAAATAATCAGTAAAAATCCAAAATATATTTTACTTACTCACATATATGAATAGTAATATTTCTTTTTATGGTCTACACTACAATCTACTAACATTCCTAGTCTCGATCAAAATAAAGGTTGGTGTTTGCTTTTGGTAACACTAATGTAGTGCTCAATGAGTTAGGGCAAGACTCAAACGAACATTATCATCTACGTCCAATCGAGAAGCGGGGAAGAATTAATAAATTTTCATTTTACCTATAAAAATATATATAGATAGATTTTTCTGAAAGTATGTCCGTCCCTTAATGATCTTTTTTACTTATGTAAAGAATCCTCCAAGGCACGAATGTGTCTTACCTAAAATATGGTAGTTTTACTCTGTAAGAATAATGTAGAATATATTTGATATGGTCAATAATTAAATTAAAGAAATTTTTAATTTGTTAAAGTAATATTTCCTTGTTTTAATTATTTGACCAATTAATTCAATCCAAGATGGTAAATACATAATGTAGAATATGTTTGATATGACCAATAATTAAATTAAAGAAATTTTTGATTTGTCAAAGCAATATTTCCTTCTTTTAATTATTTGACCAATCAAATCAATCAAAGATCGTAAATATATATTTCTACATATGCTGTTATATGAAAGATACATATTGCATCTCGTTTAGGACAAGGAAACCCTAAAATTCGCAAGCAAGAAATTGTTTTCCTGTAGCACCCAATTTGTCAGGACTGAAGGCTTACCTGAAGTCAATCCTCACTAACTTATCTGTTTGGACTGAAACCAATTGTACAGGTTTTTGGTACATATTTTGACATTTAAAAATCATTTTAATTTAAATAAGCCAATAAATAAATAATAAGTAAAATCCAAAATATAATTTTCTTACATATATGAATAAAACTAGTATTTCTTTTTATGGTCCGCACCACAATCTACTAACATTCCTAGTCTCAATCAAAATAAAAGTTGAAGTTTGCTTTTGGTAACACTAATGTAGTGTTCGATGAGCTAGAGCAACTCAATCGAACATTATCATCTACGTCCAATCAAGAATTTTGAAAATAGGGACATGATTAGGGCGTAGCGGGGAAGAATTAATAAATTTTCATTTACCTATAACATATATATAATATGATAAAATTAAAATATTAGACATATTTGGAAAATTCTGGATGGTACTATGTTCCCCGTCGCTACCTGCTATTTGGTGTAGGAGATTGTGAGACGAATTGGAACAAGAAATTTTGCATTCAAACTTCATATGCTTTGAGGAGTGGCACAACACAACTCTTGACATTGAAGAAAACCAATAGTTTTTCTTGTTGTAAAGTTTACCCTTTGTGACTTTTTTGTTAATATAAATTTTGAATATTCTTTTAATTTATGAGTGCTAAAGTTAGTTGATATATATATATATATACACACACTACTTGTATAAATAATTTTGTGCAGATAGGTTAAAAAGTGCGAAAATCAAGGGACACGCATGCATCTGTCAAACCATGCATACAAAAAATTTGTACACGTTGCAGAATTCTACGTGTACACACACACACATACACGCCTACTGTTGAAACCCAACTTAACCCAAATCTATCAAGTTTCAATCGGGTTGAATTGGGTGAATTGGGCTGGCCCAATTCACGAAGGATCCTATAATTCTTCGTTAGGCAATTTTTTGGGTCTAAGACCTTGAACAATTTCGTTGAAATTGCAGGACAATATAAGATCGGTTAAACACATGAGAAAACCTAATAAACACATTATACAATCATCCAACTAACTGAACCTATTTAATAAATGCATGTTGTACATGCATGTTAAATAAAACAAATTCAACTTTATTACGGTCATCCAAACTCAATACAAAATTAATAATACTACCATCATCCAAATTAAATTAATACTTGTAAATTCATTCAAATAAAATTAATGCAGTCATCCAACCTCAATAAAATAGAAAATTAAAATAGTACTGTCATCCAACTATATTATAATAATCCAACAAAAAATAAACATTTCGTCTGTAATCAATAGTCTCACAAGTCACAAAGTGCATCATGCATCTACAACATAACAAATGAAATACTTAGAAAACACATCGAGTTAATCTTTTAATAAAAAAAAAATAGTAAATATTAGAGCAATGTGTCTACATGAAAAGCATGTAAAACGAATGAATCACTTAGCATTGGGCCTTTGATTATCTCCAATTGGTTTTTGGTTCATTTATTCTAAAAGTTCTACCCAAAAAAAAAACTAATTTAATTAACAGCAAAGTAAGAAACAAGCCAAATTAACTATTTTATGGAAAATGTTTATATTACCTTCATCCAATTTATTATAATGCTCAACATCTTCCATGTAGAAACCATCCAAGGTTGGATAAGCTTTCAACAAATTTTGGGTGCACACCAGGACCTCGACCATTATATGGTGTAAAGAACTACAAAAGGATCAACGATCCTTCCTCTAGTACTAAAAACACTTTTTGAAGCAATAGCAAAAACTTTAATTGCCAACACATCCTTGGCCGGATTGGACACGATGCCATATTTACTAGTATTAAACTTCCATTGATTGAGAACATCAAAGTCTTTGTTCTCTATACTTTCACAAGTATCCAACAAGTATCTTTTCACATATATATATTTTTTTCACATTATTTTTTCTCATTGCAATCTTTTACTAGCTTGTTTTCACATAAATCTTGAAAGACGTGCATCATTCATAGAAGAAAAAATGCCTTTATCTGAACTAAAAGAACTTAAAGAATCCTCAGTTGATACTTGATTACTTCCAAAAACTCTTTCACACCCTCATACCATTCATAAATATCCATCAGATTTGCTTTCAAAGCCTTAGTCATGTTACAACACCTTCCCATCATTGTATAGATCAACAAAATAATATTCAACGTAATCCAATTTGCATTTTGGATCAAGGACATTAGCAATAAGCAATAACTGGTTCACATTATCCATTTTACCTTAGTACTTACAAACTTCTTCTTCATGGTAGACGTCATTTCATCTAACAGAAGACTGTCACTAAGAGTGCGTTTGAGCCACATTATTTTGGAATAATGTATTTTGGAATAGTAAATTGATGGAGAATGTGTGGTTCAAAAAGAAGGAAAATTTTTATTGATGTGATGGAAAATATCATTTTATTGAAAAATGTGCGGTTGAAAATGAGTATAAGAATGAAAATGAAAATTTTAATGTGGCTCAAACATGGGCTTAATCTCCATTCATCCAATTCGATTACAATATTGGAGATTTTATGAAGATAAGCACAAGCTCTAATACTTAATCAAAGTCCCATTAAAGAATTTTTAAGAAACCATTTTCCCAATCTAAATTTAAAGGATATCCACCCATCTTCTACTATTATTGTCTTTCAGAAAGTAATTTAAATATTGAGTATCCTCTTCTTCTAACCCGTCTAAATCTTTTTCAAATTTCAATGCCATTTCCACACCAAGGAAGTAGAATTCTACCTAGTTGGAACATCTAGAAATAGAATAGATTTGCAATCAATCTTTTCTTACCTCACACACTCCTTTAATTTTCATATATAGCAAGAGAAGATTTAAAATATTTGATTGCATTACAGATACCTACAATAGAGTCATGTGCTTCCCTCGATCCCTCACAAACAATCAAATTGATAATGTGTACACAACATCTCAAGTGCAAATATCTACCATCAAGAACAAACCAATCACCATCCCAACCAATGACCTTCCTCCTAAGATAAGAGATAACTATACAATTTGAGGTTTCATTATCAACCTTGATTGTAATTTTTTTTTCAATCACCTACTCATGCAAATAAGTTTCAATCATTTTGCCAATATTTTCTCCCTTATTATTCGAAACATCCAATAAGAATCAATGTAGTGTGATGTAAAAGATATATAATTAACGTTGTGATTGGAAGTCCGTGTATCAATGGTAAAGAAAATCCTTTGATGTTGAAAAGAGAAAGAAATCTGTCAATTTTAGTTTTTCATCCAGATATATTGATAAATGTTTTTAACGAGAGTCTTGCCAGATTTAGGCTACAACTAAGGACATTTTACACTAGAAAACAGTCTAAATCGGCGAGCTTCAACAAAACTAAAATGTAGTTAATTCAATATTACCATCGCAACACATGCAACTAGTTAATCCAACATTACCATCTCAACTCATGCAACCTTGTTTGATGGGGATTAAAATCAGATTTTCAGTAGATTTTGATAAAAAAAATGATTAAATGTGTGGTGGAAAAGCTGTGAATCCCATAAAATATGCGGTTAAAATTAATTGTTGACTTTGACTTAGATCCAAATCACAACTTGTTTGAAAAGAATAGCAGGCGAGTTACACGTTTCACTGTGCTGAGATGTGAGGTGCATGCGTTGGCGCCCTTCACAGCACTCTAGAACTTGCCAACGCTCGTGATAATCAGATAATCCAATCGATTTCTTGTTCTCCTCCCACGATGTGCCTAGCTATTATGTTTCGACTCATGCATCTGTCGGTAAAACAAGTCCAAAGTGATGTGTGTCCCCATAGAAAGACACATGCTGATAGGAAAGAAGCTTTTGTTGAATCCATTTCAAGTGGGAAGGAAGGTGGTATCGTATTGAATAGAAATGGCAGCTTTTAGGCGTGATCTATCTCTCTGCTTTTCATAGTCAAGATGTGCCNCGAGTAGAGCGAATGAACAAAAATCCAACCTAATATAAATATTCTTCGACTATTATCTCTTCATCTTCCTATATATAAACCTCAACTCACTTTAACGTTCCAATTTACCATAGAATATCCGTAGGGAAGGTGAAAGGGAGAGGCGTACAAATGAGAAAGTAGGTGTCACACGTACTAATTTTCATCCAAACCACAAGTGTATAACAAGTTCACAAGCAAAAATATATTTTAGCCAATGTAGACATCCATATATTCCTTTGTTATTTCATACAATATAATATCATATATTTTTTCAACTAATAAAATTCCTAAAAAAAATACAACCATAGGTATTAAACTTACGTTTCAAATACATAATTAACAAATAATGAACACTTAATGAAGAAAAGGAAAAAGAAAAGAACAATGGAGAAAAGGGCTTAAATCTCACTGAGAGAGAAGAGAGAGTGAGAGGCGACTCAGACCAAACAATAGGCCACCAGTATGGGCGATTGGTGATCGATGATTAGCAATTGACGACTAACAAGAGCTACGGAGAGATGGAAAATTGCATATCATTCATGAGAAAGATTTTACTGCTAAGATTTTCAAGATTATTTTGTACCCGTTATACTATTATTACAATGTATTTTTAATTTTTTGTGTTTCTTGATGAAACTTTTATAGGCCAAAACATTAAAAAGGAAAATTATTGAATTTTAATGTTAAGAGCAATATTTTAAAAATTGAACTAGGCATCGATCCGAAAAAGCAAAAAATGTTCAATTGGGAAGGAATTGGGGTCTAATCGGTTGTATGAATAATTGAATACATTTATATAAATCCAACTATTCTAACTTATTTGTGCAATAAAGAAATATACTAACTATAATTTGATTTTATAATTAAGTAATTTATTCTTAATTTACTACTTAAAAGAAAATAATAATAAAAGAAAAGAAAAGAAAAAACGAAAAAAAGAATAGTGCTAAGTGTACATTGTGTGTGCGACATTTTTGTGTATATTGTGTGAGAGTTCAAAAAGTGTTGGGCGGGTTTTTTTTTTGTAAAAAAAATTATTCAATCATATGTTGCCACATGGCACAATGTCAAAATTATGTATATGTAGCATGATTGGAAAAAGAAAGTGACAAGCATTGCCTCATTTTCTAACACAAAAAAATGAATATTCATTTGTACTGGGGAAAATAACCAAATTCTTACATTTTAGCTATACCTTTCAAATAAGAACTTAAACTCATCTTTTCATAAATCGTATGTTAATTAATAATTTAGTATTATTAAATTTATATTAAAATAAATTAAATAAAAATACTTATCATTTCTCCATTAATTTCATTTATCTCCACATTATCCTCTTTATAACAGTCTCTCTCTTCAAAACTCACCTCCACTATACCGTGAAGGCTGGTATCACAGGGACAAATTCTTGGTAAAATACTTAGCCAAATTTTAACCTATAATAGCACTAAGGTTCCACACAGTCAACCAACGAATTTGCACAATGCACACAAGGAAAATAAAGCCAACAATGTAAAGGAACACACTAATTTACGATTAAAACCTAACTTATTTTAATGAGGTGTTATTATGTTGAAATGAAGGAACACTGAAAAAACACAAAACACGTTGAATCTTATCAGTCCACCCTTCACAATTTATAGAACAAAATTCGTATGTAGTTAACACCCTTAATTGCAAAAGGGATAAACCAACCTAGTAGGATTAGAACTGCCAGAAACTGATTCCCACAACCATTCCCAGCAACTGTCCATACTTTCCACCGATATAGACCACGAAAATTGCCCAGCACATGTGTCAAACATGTGCCCAATATGGACACCCGAATTTGTGGACTAAAGCCTACTTGCAGAAAGCTGGATCCGCCCATGCCTTGCCAATCTGCAACACTTAGACACTGACCAAATTGAAGTATCATTCCCACAAATTGAAACCCACATTTTCCTTGCTCCGAATCCGAAGTGTGCACCATCAACACACCTATCCGCAAAATTCGGCATGAGTGTAAAACATGCTTATGCCATTGCGCATGTCAACCTTTAAGGGGCTAAAAAACCTGCCCCACCTGAAGAGTCCGACGTCCTTGTCGGAAGAGAATCAAGATGCTCCTTCACATTATCCTCAAATTGCCACAGATCGACATCCCTTTCATAGGTTGCATCAACCCTTCTACTACCTTTCCACAAAACAAGATAGTATGTTCTTCTTACTCGTCCCCATTGTTCAATGACCCATAATCTTTGCCACCTCCTTATCATACTGTTTTATGATCATAGGAGGAAGATCCCTCTTAGCCTACAATCGATCTTTTCCCACCAAACTTTCATTAAAGGGCTTCAGACAGCTCACGTGGAAAGTAGGATGAACCTTCAAACGATCAGGTAGCTTCAATCGATATGCTATCTTCCTAACACATTTGATTACTTCGAAGGGACTGTTATATTTTTGAACCAGCCCACGATGTACGGTCTTGCTACTAATCTTTTTCCAAATCTGTGGAGTTAACTTCAACAACACTTTATCCCCAACGTAAAATTCCACATCTCTCATATTCTGATCAGCATACTTCTTCATTCATCGAGCAGTCTTCACAAGACTGTCCTTTGCTTGATCAATCATCTCCTATTTATCTTGGGCAAATGAAAAGTAGCTGGACACACACCCCTTCTTTTACATTTTCAAGAGGCGACTTGAGCATATGCCGCATAGTTAACTTGGCTGAACACATACCTGTAGCAAAAGATTGATTCGGATTGTAGCAAAATTGAGCTGTATCAAGTAAGAAAACTCAATTTTTCTGACTTGATGTAACATAGTGTCTGAGATATTCTTCCAGCAATGCATTTATCTGTTCCGTCTGAGCATATGTTAACGGATGATTTGCTGTTGAAAACCTCAATTTAGACCCCATCATGCTGATCAGCATGGTCCATAATTTGCCTGCAAATCGAGAATCCCGATCATCACAATATCTTCGGGTATTCCAAAGTACTTTACAACATTTTTGAAAAACAATCCAACAGCAACGTCCACTGTACACTCATGCGGAGCTAGGATAAAGACCAAATATTTTGAAAATCTGTCTACCACCACCAAAATGGACTTGAATCCATCAACCTTCAGGAAGCTTGAAATGAAATCCATAGAAATTGACGGCCAGGGCCGTTCTGGAACCGACAAAGGCTGGAGCAAACCTACCTCTTTCTTTCTGTTTTATCTTTCTAGCACACCAAACAAGATTTCACGTATACTTCTACCTCATCACCTATCTTCGGCCAGTGATACGATTTCGAGAGCAAAGCTAACATCCTTCCGATGCCCGGATGGCCTGCCCATTGTGGATCATGAGTTTCCTTCAACAGTACTTACCCAGTCTCCTACCTGAAGGCACGTATAATCTGCTGCCTTTGGCATAGATCAAACCATTTTCAATCCAATACCATCTTACTAAGCTATTCTTAATTTCCTGCAATAACTTGGTATAAGCAACATCATTTTCAGCCCAATGTTTGATTCTGTCAAGGAAATCGGATTCAACTATCATCAAAGACGATACATAAGCTTCCACAGATTTTCAACTGAGTGTATCAGCAACTTGATTCTGCATGCCTGGCTTGTGAACCCACATAAAATCAAACTCAACCAAAAACTCCTACTATCTTTTTTTAGGACCGAAAATATGTGTTAGCTACATTATTCGTTAGAACAGTGAATTTTATTCCTAACAAATAATGTCGCCAAGTCCAAGAAAATGAACAACCGCTGTCATCTCTTTCTCATGAGTTGAAGACTTTCATAAGCAATCGAATAGCCTTTTTGTACTAATACACCTCCAATAGCATGGTCAGATGCATCAGTGTGTACTTCAAACGACTTTTCAAAGTCTGGCAACTGCAATACCGATTAAATTGAAACAACCTGTTTTAACTTCTCAAAAGCTCGTTGGCACTCATCGGTCCATTCTCATTTCCGATCATTTTTCAGTAAATCCGTGAAGGCGTTCACTTTCTTGTAATAGTTTTGAATGGAACTTCAATAGTAGTTTGCTAATCCAAGAAAAGAACGTAATTCAGCAACCTTGGATGGACTTGACCACTCTATGATAGCCTTCACCTTCTTTCCATTCATCCTGATTTTTCCTTGTCCAACTTAATGTCCCAAAAATATCACATCTGAACGGAAAAATTCACATTTTTTCCTTCTGAGATATAATTGATGTTCTCTAAGCCTTGAGAACACCTTCCTTAAGTGGACCACAGGATCGCCCAGTGATTTACTGTATATCACAATATCATGCAAGTATACCACCACAAAATCATCCAAAAACTCTTACAACACATCATTCTTCAAATTGCAAAAAGTAGCAGGTGCATTCATAAGACCGAAGGGCATAACCAGAAATTTAAAAGAACCATACCTAGTCATGCAGACAGTCTTTGATTCATCCCCTTAAGCTATTCTTACTTGCCAATAGCACGATCGTAAATCCAGTTTGGTGAAGAATGAAGCCTTTGCCAATCGATCAAACAAATTGGCAACATTGGGCACTGTATATTTGTTCTTCACCATCACCTTATTCAATGCACGATAATCCAAACACATCCTCATGGAACTATCATGCTTTTTCTGAAATAAAATTGGGGCAATGTAGGGAGCTTTCGAAGGCTTAATGAAAATCGCATCAAGTAAATCATCAAGCTGTCTCCTCAAATCTGCCAACTCGGAGGAGCCATTCGATATGGGGCCTGTGTAGGAGCATTAGCACCTGGTTCGAGTTCAATTTAGTAATCAACAGCACGACGGAGTGGAAGAGTTCTTGGAAGTTCTGGGGGCATCACATCAACGAACTCCTCCAAGAAACTTGCAACCTGATCTGGTATCTCCACAACCTGATCTTCTTTGATTTCTACCAAAGCTGTAACAAAAGTCATCTCCCATTTCCTTAGACCAGCCTTAAGCTGTTTTGTAGATTGTATTTCATCCTGAATCTGCTTTCCTTTATTCTTGTCAAGATCTCTCTGGCACATAACAAGGACTCTCTTCATCTGCAATGTATAACCCATTCAGATGTGGTACCACGGACGCCTTCATCTTGACAAAGAATTCGATACCAAAGATCAAATCAAAATCATCTAAGTGAGCAGTCATCAGATTGTACTTTCCCTCCGGTTCGTCCACACAAAGAGTGACTTCAGCAGGTCCCTTCACAGGCTGTGCTGCAGAATTCACAGCCTTAATTTTTGTAGTTACCTGAGTCATGCTTAAACCCAACTTTTCTACTATCCTCGAACTTACAAAGTTGTTGGTAGCACTCGTGTCCATCATTGCCAACACTTCATTCCCGTCAATAGTAACTCGAACATATATCAAGCCACACTTCAGTTTAGTAACGGCATTCACGAGTTGTAACGGATTAACTCTCGATGGGATATCCTCCAAGTTATCATTACCGCCTTCCAACCATAAGGCATTTAGTTTCTTCCTCTTTGGACAGTCTTTTGCACGATGTAGACCATTGAAAATGAATCATCCACTGAAACTCTTTGACTTAAGTTGAGACTGATCACCATCTTTCGATTTAGGGCCCTCGAATTTTTTCTTCTTATCCCATTTCTTCCAATATTTCGATGTGCCAGCCTTCTTCTCATTGTTCTTCCTCTGAACAGAAGAGTTACTACCCATCTTGTAGTAAACAAGACAATCCGCTGCAGCCATTACCAAAGGAAGGTCCTTCACTCCTTGCCTCCGCAATTCTGCCTATACCCAACTTTGTAATCCCGACATAAAGTTGAAAAGCTTATCCTCCTCGGACATATTCTAGATATTCAGCATGAGACTACTGAATTCCTTCACGTATTCCTGAACACTACCTGACTGTCTTAAATTTTTTAGAGATCCCCTTGCAACCCAAGCTGTATTGCAAGACAGGAATTGATCCTTCAATTCCTTCAACAACATTTCCCACGTAACAACAGGTAAAAGAATGTAACTATGTCGTCCTTCACCCGAGTTTGCCACCACAACTTTGCATCCCCCGAGAGATACATTGAAGTGAGATTTACCCACTCATCCTCTGGAATACGACCAGCTTTGAAGTACTGCTCTATATCCCATAGGAAATTCTCTAACTCTTTGGCATTACGAGCACCATTGAACTGTTTTGGTTCAGGGACACGAATTTTTGAAGCACCCATTGTATCCCGCACAATAGTACTATTTAGGACAATTTCAGCAAGGAAATTTCACTCTCAAGGCATCAAATCAAGCCTTTAAGCCAATTTCAGCAAGGACCTTTCATGAATGAAGATTGACTTTCGTCTACCTCGCTAGCAAACTCTTCAAACTGAGCCCTCAATTCTGTGTGCACATCATTATGTGCATGGATTTGTGCAGTCAAACTGACTGCACTGTCGATCATATGAGCACCAACAAAATCCTCCAACGTGGTAATCCGATTCTTAAGATTCTGACTTGCAGCCATGTTTGCAAACGAAACCCATTAACTGTAACCTGGGAGCTCTGATACCAATTATCGCAGGGACAAATTCTTAGTAAAATACTTAGCCAAATTTTTGCTTATGATGGCACTGAAATTCCACTTAGTCAGCCAACAAATTTACACAATGCACACAAGGAAAATAAATGCAGCAATGTAAAGGAATACACTGATTTACGGTTAAAACCTAACTCATTTATTACTCCACAATAATACAAGAAAATAAAGGAACACAAAACACATTGTATCTCATCAGTCCAGCATTCACAATATATAGAGCAAAATTCATATGCGGTTGACACCCTTAACTGTAAAAGGGATAAACCAACCCAATAGGATTAGAATTGCCAGAAACTAATTCCCACAACCATTCCTAGCAACTGTCCATACTTTCCATCGGCATGGACCACAAAAATTGCCCAGCACATGTGTCAAACATGTGCCCAATTTGGACACCCGAATGTGTGGACTAAAGCCCACTTATAGCAAGCTAAATCCGCTCATGCCTTACCAATCTGCAACATTTTGACACCGGCCAAATTGAAACATCATTCCCACAAATTGAAACCCACATTTTCCTTACTCTCAAATTCGAAGTGTGCACCATCAACACACTTATCCGCAAAATCCTGGCATGAGTGCAAGGCGTGCTCATGCCATTGTGCATGTCAACCTTTAAAGGGCTGACATCTAGCCACTACCTCCAACCATCACTTCCCAAATACAAACTCCATCTTTGATTGGTCTTAGAACACCTCGTGGGGCATAAAATCTACAAGAAAATTTTTACGTTCACAAATGGTAAATCTCAGAAATTTCGAATTCAGGTGCCGTCGATGGGACCCATTCAGGCGAACCTATACCCATGGCATTGTCACCTAATTTCGCCACTATTCGATTGTGTGCGTCCGTTCTTCTATATTTGTGCTAGCCTTTTCTTTCTGCTTTGATGGTTTTATTGTAGTCCGATTGTGAATTTGGGATTTGATGTGTGGGTTGTGGTGGTGTTAATTTGGATTTGATGTGGATGTAATGGTGGTTATGATGGCAACATGGCTATAGACAATGCTTGTGGCTGTGGAGTTGGTGGATTTGAGAATGTGGTGATGGGGTTGTGGTGGAGGTGGTGGTCATAGTGATGTGTTGCAGGTGATGATGGTGTGTTGGAGTTGATCTCTGTATGTCGTTGTGGTGTGGTGTGGTGATGGTGAGATAGTAGTAGTGTTTTAGGGTACAAATCTGCTTGGTGGTGGTGTTAAGGTGACAACGGTGTTTTTTGATGATGTTGATGGTGTTGCAGTAGTGGTGGGGTAGAGTGGAGTAGATGGAATAAAGAGTGATTGTGACCAATTATTGGATAATTGTGACCAATAAATTCTGTAATTTATTACCAACAAATAAAATGTGATCTAAAAAATGTGACTTCTGTGACCAAATTTGTGATTGTGAGCTACAATTTGTATCTTTATGATTGATAAATAAATTGTGACTAATTAATTTTATTTTGTAACCGATAAATAATTTGCCATCATAAACGTGTAATTTGCACCCAAATTTGTGATCGTGTCTCTGTAATTATGACTTGGTGTCGTTTGTGACGGCATGTGACATGACAAAAAATAATGTGTTATTATGAATGCACCCTATTCAATTAAGCTTATGGTTGGCTCCCATTTTTTCAAAATTTATTTTCACCCTTACATTCTCCCATAAAATAATTTAACATGTATATCGAAAACTTTTCTTTCTTTTTTAACCACACAATTTCCAAAAAATCACTATTCTAAAACATATTTTCTTACCAAAATGGAGTTCGAATATGGGGAAAATTATAGGTCACAAAGTTTTATCAGATGTTACAAAATGTGTTCACTCTACAACAAAAGTAGGTTTTTAGTACATTCGTTTAAGACGTGCATATAAAGCATGTCATAAAAACAGCCATATATTTGTACTGTAATAATTCAATTACTTCAATTATTTACAGTATTCATTGATGAAATGCCGTAAAAAGTTACAATTTACGACATGCATCGATGGCGCACTGTAAAAAGTTATAATTGATGGCATACATTGTTGCATGCAATAAAAAGTTTTCATGATTAAGTAGGAGAGTTTTTTTTAAAGCTGTCAGTTTTTTACTAAATATTTCTTTTCTTTTCCTTCTATTTCCCTTTTTTTTCCTTTCTTTCTTCCCCGCATTTTCTTCCTTCTCTTTTTCTTTCTTTTTCCTCTCCTTCTCCATCTTTTTTCTCCTCAATTTCCTTCGTAGATTTGAGCCTATGACATAGTCATCAATAAGCCGTTCATTACAGTTCAAACCCTACCCTTTTTGCCAAAACACATTTCTTCCACTTTTCCACCCAATCGATCTCTTTTACGATTTTTTAAATCAAATTACACACCGGCATGTGTTGATTTTGGTGTTGGGTCTAGAACATTTTTGACCTATGAGTGAATAGATTAAACCTTACTCAATATTTTTATTTATCGAAATTATGAAGAACCTAAATATATATAGATTTATGTGTATAATTTTGTTTCGTAATTATTTTAGGTTTGCAAGTAATCAAATAATAATAAATTTTCAAAAAATTAAATTGACATTTACGACGTTACTTACTGCATGCCGTAAAAAATGAAGTACTATTTTACGGTATGTATTAAGGAACGCCGGGAAAAGAATTTTTATGGCGTTTATGTGCACGTTGTAAAAAGTATGTTATTTTTTACAACATGCATTAGGAACACCATTAATTATTTTTACGGCGTGCACATGAACGCCGTAAAAAATAATAATAGCGCTCTTTTACAGCATGCTTCACGCGACGTAAAAGTGTCACTTTTTACGGCATTATTTTATATGGCATTCTGTATGCCATAAACAATCTTTTACGGCATATAATATATGTCGTAAAAAGTAAAATTTGTTGTAGTGTCACTTAATTTTATTTTATTTTTAAATAATGATTGTAGAAAGAAAGAAAGTGTGAGGTAGGGGTGGGCATGGGTTGGGTTGGTTGGGTTGGGTCGGTTTTTGACTCAACCCAAACCCAACCCAACATGATCGGTTTGATCATAATTTAACCCAACACAACCCTTGTAAATGTTAAAACTCAACCCAATTAAGTATCGGTTGGGCCAGGTTGAGTTGGGTTGGTCGGTTTGGGACAACTTGTCAACTAAGACTAAAGTAGGCGTGTCGGGTCGAACATATTTATAATTGACTCATGACTTATATAATTTTAGGTCTCCATAGTTGCAATGAACAAAAAATCTGAATTATTTTGACACTTCATGCCCGAAAATATTACCTGGACAGATTGATATTAAATTATATGAAGCCAATAAATGTTTTTGGCAGTTAAAATATTTTTGTATTGAATGTGTATTTGCTTATACTATTTTTCGTAAAACGCATTTTATCCAAATCTTATAATATTATTCTAAGAGTTTCCAAGCTAATAACACTTGTAAAGTTCATAAATATAGTCGGATTGTGTTGGATGGGTTTATTCGATTTTCATGAGTTAATCCATAACCCGACCCAACCCGTCTACACAACCAACTCACCTAACCCGTGTAAAAACAAAAAAAAAAAAAAAATCGACCAAAATTGATCGGGTTGGTTTGATTTGGACGATTTTGGAGAGTTTGATCGAATTTTGCTCACTTCTAATGTGAGGTGTAAGAGAAAGAAAGTCACAAGTGAGAGAAACAATTATTAAATAATATATAATAGAGGGAGGGAGGCAGCGGGGGGAAGAGATAGTAAAATAGGGGGTTCTTTTTAGTTTAGTCATGTCAAAGGTGTCATTTTTCATTTTATCCAAACATTTTTAACATTCACCACAATAGCCTTTTAATGTGTAAAAGACAAAAATATCATGTTATACAATTACAAAAATATGGTATTATTTAAAATACAAAAATATCCCTTTTCAGTTATAAAAAATTACAAACACTTCATACTTAAAATTTCAAAATCATTTTCTTTATCTGTTTACTCAAACACAGATAAAAATAATTTCATTTTTCATCGACTTCAAATTTGAAAACAGATAAATTTATCAAACACCCAATAAGGAAATATTATTCACAGCCATCGGTGAATCGGTAAGTATATTTTTACGTAATTTTAATTTCGTTTCGATAAAATTTGTACAGTATTTTAATTTTTAAATCTTATTTCGGCATAAGTATATGAAAATTTTACGATTTTAAATGGATCTATAATTATTTTTAACAAAAATGAGAAAAAAATTCATCTGCACGTATAATTTCATACAAATTTACGATCGTATGTAAAATGGTCAACTAGACACCTGGATGTATCCAGACCGCCCGCACGTTCGGGCCCTTTGGGCCCGGACGGCCAGACGTCCGGGCCGATCCGGATCCGGACAGGCGGGCAGTCTGGGCCCGTCCGGATCCGGCGCACCTTGCAACATTTTTTGGCCATAACCTTCTCTCCTAATATTCGATTGAGATGATTTAAGATGTTTTGGAAAGCTAACTCAAAGGGCTACAACTTTTTTTTCAAATACCATATTTGAATTCGATCGTTTTCCATGTCAAAACTGGTCTCAATATGAAACTGAAAATCGGTGCAAAACTTTTCAGGTTGAAAGTTAATATGAAATAACGTTTTGGCTATATTTCATCCATTTGACTCATTTTTCATCCAATTAAACTCCAATACTCTCGAATCTTCATCACGAGATTAGAAACAAGTTTAGAATATTTACACTTTAATCCATGAACTATCACTTTCCTCAATTTTGGTCACTTTATCTCTTTTCTTCCAATTTCCATCGTATTCGTTCATTTGCAGCCTAAACCAAAATGCAAGTGTATTTAGAACATTTAGGCATCAATAAATCATGAAAATGCAATTATTAGTGGATGAAAAACGTGATAATTGCACTATTATCACCGCATATTCTGGCTAATTTCTGCCAATTCACCATTCCTCACTTCATTACTTTTTTGTTTCACCTCCTCTTCGAATCCAATTTTTATGATCACGCACGGCTTAATCTAAGGCTCCATAATACATCATTTTCTCAAATATATTTAAACTACAAAACGACATAAACACATACATCAAAACGCTCAAAAGTACTCAACAACAATCTAAAAACTATAATTTGAAAGGTATTTGTTTAATGAGTTAATTGCACTCATCAGTATATTATTAATTATAATTTATATGTTGCGTAATTATTATCGTTAAATATTCAATTATAATTAAATTGCTTATTTTAATTGTTTATATAATTATTAATTATAATTAATAGAATATTAAATAAACAATTGAAATATAAAATTTAAAGAAACAATTCAAATAAACAATTAAATGAAATAATTTATTTTAAATAAATAATTTAAATCGTGTATTTGAATTGTTTACTTAATATTTAATCGTAAAAGAAGAATTTATAATTAAATTGCATATTTTAATTGTGTATTTAAAAATAATAAAATATTATTTAGTTATAATTAATAGAATATTAAATAAACAATCGAATATTTCATATTTTATTATTTATAACTAAATAATATTTTATTATTTTTTT
>OU503038.1:24278533-24289411 GCA_912172775.2 Fraxinus pennsylvanica
AAATGAAGTATTAAGTTTAAAAAAATGCAAAACTCGAGTATTTAGTGAATTAATTAAAAATAATTATTATTTAAATATAATAAATTCATAATTATACAATAAATGGTTATATGTACATAATTATATGTCACAACTTATTTATTGGTCACATATTATTAAATTAAGTAGTCATAGATTATTTTGAGGTCACAAATAAAAAATTTTATGCGTCACAATTTTTTTCATTTGTTACAAATCAAAAAAATTATAGGTCACAAGTTATCTATCGGTCACATATTTTCAAATTTGTTGGTCACAAATTATTGAATTTGAAGGTCACAATTTAGTGGTTAGTCATAATAAACCAAATAATTGGTCACATACACCAAACACCCCATCCCCGATCCCGATCCACCACCAATAGTTGGTCACAAATTAATCAAATAATTGGTTACAAACGCTATCCCACCACCTCCCCACCAACAACACAACACCACCACCGCCCTCGAAAACGATGCCATGACTATCACACACATCGTCGCCGCGCCGCAAACTCCTGCTCCAACACCACACACCACCTCCACCCATAACTGTAATCAACCATCGCCTGCTAAAATCGGGAATTTCTTCCATCATTACCACACCCACAGAAACAACCCAACCATCGTATGGAAAATCCCCAAACCACTGCACCACCGCGACCACCATACCAACCAGAAACAGATGCAGAAGAGGAAAAAAAAGAAGAAGAGAGAAACGACGATGGCGCGAGTGTTGCTGCTTACAATGGGGGAGGTGCTGTGTATCACGCACGATGGTCGGTGCTACGCCTAACGCCGGCGCACACGAGCACTGTGAAGAGACACCCCATTCAACACAAAACACAAATGCTACAACCATCGCCACCACACCTCTGCGTCGCCTCTATTTCGCCCGTGCAGTGCCCCATTCGTCATTGTAGTTTGTGCACAGCGACATTGCTCGACGACGTTCAGCAGCCTTCGATGGAGAAGCTGTGCGAGGGAGATGAAGCGAAGTTCACATCGAAGCGCCGACAGTGCCGAAGAAAGAGAAGGGAGAGAAAAGAAGAGAGAAGGCAGATCAAAAAATAGAAAGCTGTTCTCAACGGCGTCTGACGCTAGTAGCGTCGGTCGACACATCTCCTTTGTTTTCGATTGCCAGAGTTTGAATGGGTCGCCGATTGTCGGAGAGAAAGAAGGGAGATAAATGAAGAGGGAGAAGAGGAAGAGAGAGAAGGGAGATAATGAAATAAAATTAGGGTTTGGATGGGTATAATATTTAATTATTAATTCAATATCTAAACTTTGATTAAAAAATCTTCACACCAGAATTTTGCACCTTAAAGTTTAAACACTTGGATTTATGTAATTTCCTCCTGATTTCAAACTTGGAAAAATTGTTTAAATTCAACAAAAAGTTATTGAATTCAACTTTTATTGGGCCTAAGCCTAAACTATGGGTTTGAACTAGCCAAACCCAACGGTTGAGTTTAAACCAATAATTAAATTGAGTTGGTTTGATTTTAGATCAAATGATCATGTTGGGTCGAGGAAAAAATCGACCCAACTTATTTGTACAAAAAATGTAATATTATTTGTTATGTTTCTGAAACAAAAAGTTGAAATTGGGTTTTGCTTCTTTGCCAGAATACTTTTGTAGAAGCTTTGACATAATTTGAGGTAGCATAAATAATTTGAGAGGAAATCTGATCAGTTTAAAATAGCCCCACAACATAATGCCTGGTACATCATATCAAACTCGTGTCAAAGAACCTGGCATCATGATGGAAATTACAAAAGGGCCAGGTAAAAAAAAAAAAAAAAGGAAAGAAAAATTATCTTGAATTGGCGCCTAATGGTAGAGGCAAAGCTATCCAAATTTCCCATTTCACCGAGCATTCTCCATTGAGTTGGGGGTCGATGTCACAGTAAAAAATCTTGCAGCGCGGCTTGGCTTATTCTGTTGTCTCATGTGCTTCTACCTTGTGATAATATAAAAATACTGAGGCTTGCCTTCAGTTACATGATTGTTTGTTTTACTGTTATTTCAGGGTTGATGTGTAGGACGAAGCTGACGTGCTTTCAGGACTTTGTTGTTCACCACAATACGAAACTGCGAGCTGATAGGAACTTCATAGATATTTTCTTTTAAAGGTTGGGACTTTTTTATTTTCATTATATGAGAATACATTTGATTTTCATAACGAATTCAATTTCCTTCCTTTGAAGTTAAGAGGGAGTAGTAAATCTCGTCGGAATGGAAATCTGGGAATTGTTTGTGGTGGCACTGATGCCAGTTCTCAAAACACTCCTCATAGCAATAATTGGCCTTTTCCTCGCCGTAGATCGTGTCAATATCTTGTGTGCAGCTGCGCGTCACCATTTAAACAACGTAAGCTAGTAGCTATTCTATGTTAGTTTAGTTATTCTTAAAGATACTACTTTTTATTTATTTATCTAGATTGCTGATTAATCAGGACACAAATCAGAAAAGTTATAGTCGTGTATGTTAAATTTTCCTCCTCCCTCTCCTCATCTTCAAATTTGTTAGGAAATCTGCATAAGATGGGTGACTTCTATGATTAGGAATGCAAAATGTTGCAGATTTTTTAAATTGTCTCTCTTTGAAGTTTTTGAACTAGAATGAATCATTTATGATATTCTTGTTAGATATTTGCTGACATTAAATTTGCCTGGGGATATGTGCCAGCAATTATAAGGAAACTATTAAAAGTTTTTGGTCCAGGCAAGACTGATGATGATACTTTAATGTGAGCAGCTTGTGTTCTACATCTTTTTTCCTGCACTTATTGCTAGCGGCCTGGTTAATTCAAGTACAGAGATCAGCATACTTTCTTTGTAGGTTAACTTGAGTTACTTTAAACTTTGGTGGTCGTTTTGTGTTCACTTCTGGTACCTTAACTTGTTTAATTGACATTTGAACTCAAATACAGGTGGTTTACACTAGTGAGTATCCTTCTTGCATTTATTATTGGTTCGGCATTTGGGTGGATTCTTGTCAAAGTCACTGGTGCTCCTAAACAATTGCATGGCCTTGTTATTGGTTGCTGTGCGGCAGGTGTTTAACCCAACATTAAGTTTTTCCAATATGGTGATTTTATTTTAATTTTTCATTCAATTTCTTAGCTTATAGCTTAATGTATTTGTGATCCTCACATCATTATTTTTAATTGATAAATCCTACTGCTTATTCAAGGAGAGCACGTGGTAGTGATTCTACTTTATCATTATTGTGGAACTCTGACTATAAGTTCATATCATCCACCTTATATACTGGCTGCTGTCACAACTCCTGCTCTTGAAGTCTTGCTCTTCATTTCATATTGCAGAGTGCTTCTGAAATTGCAAATTCTGTTAAACAATAATAACAAAGTAATGATAATATTATGTTCTCTCTTATTTTCCTCCCAGGGAGGCGGGGGGAGAGGGGATTGTGATGAGATATGTAGAGCTATATAGTAGCTATGACTTTATGGTTGACCACGTACTGTGTCGTTATACAAAATTGGTATTATTTATATTTTGAAAGGATAAAACAATCCAAAAGGACAGCAACAAAAATTTTTCTTCGAAAGAAACTTTAACTTGTCAATGTTTGTTTGAAAAAGGCGCTATGTGTATGGCTTGTTTGGTGGGATAGATTATGCGGTTTTGAATAGTATTAAGGAAGAAAAAGAAGCTAAAATCTCTTCCATTGCCATGTTGAGTACTGTGTACAAAGCTGTTTTATGGTAAAGAGTACTTAACAGCAAGGGGTAGACATGAAAATTTATTAAAGGCCCTCCCCATAAATACATCCAATGATCATAATTCATTAAGCATCTTAGAATATCTTTAGAATTTTGAATTGGGCATCTGCAGTTTATGGCCATCTCTAAATGCTGCAACCTTATAAGTCATAAATCCTAATTTTATTAGAGCCTTTGTTTGTAGCAATTGGCCTCTAATGATAAACGAAATTATAGAATTCAAACTTGGTTTCATTTCACCATATTCATAAACTTATTCCTGTTGTGAATCAGATGTAAATCTGATTCTGATTTGAATCAGGATATCCGTATTGACCCTAACTGTTCTCGAAGTTTCTTGAATTTGTTACTTAGTTTGTGGCTGTTTGGCCTGCACAGGTAATTTGGGAAACTTGCCAGTCATTATCATCCCAGCAACCTGTGAAGAAAAAAATAATCCATTTGGAGATTCGTCTACTTGCTTGAAAAATGGCATGACTTATGTTTCCCTCTCTATGTCGGTAATGTACATAATTTATTACTCTACGTCTGGTATAAATGAGCTTATTTTCACCGCCTAGATGCTTGTGCTGGTATATTCACATATTCACCATCTAGCATATATATAATCAACACCAGTCCTAAATTGCATTGTATGAGAGCTTCAAACCGTATAAATAATTTCTTTTCTATATTTAAACAGTTCCTGGCAACACAGAAATTAGTTAAATAATTTTTCATTTCCCTTCTATGTTGTGTTTACTTTCTTTTTGCCTCGGCTTCTTGTAGATTGGGGCTGTTTTTGTTTGGTCTTATGTTTATAACATAATAAGGGCATATGGGAGGAAGGATGACCTTCACATGAAGATAAACTCGACAATTAATGAACAGCAGTGTGATAAAGGCTCAGAAATATTCTCAGGCGGCAGTACAGAAGCTCTGTTATCTAATAGTATTCCATGCTATGAGGTCCATGAAGCTCCAGTTGAGCAGCTTCTTGGAAGCTCTGAGGACAAAACTAAGGTTTTCTTCTTTTCCTTTAAATATGTTTATCACAATTTACGTGAAATGCGTGCAATGTGTATTTTTCTAATATGCATTCTTCTTTAAATAGTAAGCGACCTCATAGCAGAGTAATCATTTTAATATGTTTTACGAACTCAAAGTTGGAACATTTGTTACAATGCATGACTTTTTATTTTTTACTAAGAGAAACATAGAAAGAAGAAATTTTATTATCTCATACATCAAACGACAAAACAAGTAAAGGAGACAAAGTCTCTTGTTTCTAACTCCTTGCTAGACACTTGTGGCTAGCCTATCTATGATGACGTTCAGGCATATAGCTTGTTTGTGTGCGTGCATGCACGTGTACAATTGCCAGTACATTTTTTGATGGTGAAACTTAGGAATTTGTTGACTGTGGCGATTAGAACCTAATTTATCTCTGTCAAACCCGTGTAAGCTTAATATTTTGATGACATTGGCAACAATAAACGTTCATTTTGGCAGGCATAAACAAAACAAAACTAATATATATGGGTAAGAAGGTTGAAATTTTTAAAGGAATGCACTGTGGGAAGTGGGCAAGATCTTTGAATGTCTACTATAAATAGGTAGAGGTGAAACAGATAATGGTTTTCTAATCAATTTTTGTTGCTTTGTTTCATATTATGAAGGCCATTTTTTTTTTCCTGATTGTCCAAAGTGGCCAATCATAAGAACGACCACATCTGTCAACTTCCTTCAAAATATACTGGTTTCTTTACCCCATCAGAGAAATGTGCCTCTACTGCTGTGGTTTTGACAACTACGAATTGATGCAATGATTGTTGGGCTAGCGACAAGAGTCTATCAAATTAGAAATGAATGTGACGTCCGTGAATTTTATCCCAAAGGCTTAAAACCTTGAAATGTGGGTTCATCCATGTCATTCTTGTCATATTTTCCCTTGGTTTTCCTTTGCGCTTTTTAACAAACCTGAATGACCTCCCTGTCACATGGAACTCTTCCTTAAATGGAAACTCTACTCTAAAACCCCTCTTCTAAGAACACTGCCTTTATTCAGCGGTCTATCAGGGGCTGCAGCGATGCCATGAAGAGTGCAAGTGGCCTATCACGACAAATATCTTGCTCTTACTCATTTTTCCTAGTATTCCTTGCCACCATACATGTCCTTGTCCATCAAGATTATACCATTGAATCCACGGAGCCTGCATGCAATTGTTTCTTCTCTATGGCTACCAGATGTCACACTTGCCCATTTAGATGAGCCTAGAGAGTCTATAAAACCAGACCATAATATACATGCATGGAAGCCAAGATGACATAATCATTTATGTTCTAATTTCAACTTCCAAACATGTATGTTCCTTGGCAAATATCTCAGACAACTGACCTGTGGACTCAGAATTCACTGATATAAGATGTAGCAAACCATAATAGTTCTCTCTTTATTTATTTATTTTAATTGGCCGGTAACGTTAGGAGAATATTGTATATATTTAAGAAATCAAAAACTTCTGTTTTTTGTGCAGAATATGTTTTTTTTTTACCTTTAATTTCGATGTGATTTCTCTTACTAAGTTTTTAAGTACGCCATTAATTTATACCGTTTACAGGTCACAATATTTAAGAAGATAAATCTGCAGGTGAATAAGTTGTTGAGAATTGTTGACTTGACGATCCTTTTGAGACCTCCAACCATTGCAACGGTATTGTACAATGCTAAATTTAATTACAGCAGTCACTCCAGCATGATAAGTAAATATAGTCATATTATTCTTTTAGTTGAAGAGTTCCATTGCATCGGTCAATAGTAAGCCATTTCTATGAATATAATGTTATTGAAGTTGGAAGAAAAAGTAGCAAATAAATGCACAAGGATGTTTGTAACCATAATATCTAGATTTTTTTAGCATGAGTTTACTATTCTCATGCCCTTGGCCCCACAAAAGAATGTTTTCGATTTGTTGTCATTTAAAGTATTAGGAAGATCATATGGCCTTGTTATGTTACTTTTTCTGGAAATGACAGACTGCAAAGACATTTGCTATGGCTTTTGAGCAGGTATGCGCACAGAACATATTTTCACACAATTGTGCTCAATGAATGCCTTCAAATCCAACTGATAGTAAGATTCACCCACAGTGCAGATTACTATATGACCATTTAAAATAATTGTCCTTCCTGAACGGATTTTATATTAAAGCTGAAAATCAGTATTGCTTGAAAGACTTGGTGTTTACTTCTTGAAAGATAATACTCATTCTAGGACAATTTGGGTATTCTAGTTATGTAGGAATGGATAATATCTTGGACAAGATTTTAGCTTCTATTATTCCATAATAATGACTAATGTGGAGTACTGAACAATCCGCCTTAGCAAACAAGCCATGAGATTATTAGCTTGTTTGGGAGAGATTTTTGGAGGAAGAATTGATTTTGAATAGTGATATGATGGGAAATGTGTGGTTGAAAAAGAAGAAAAAATTATTTATGTGATGGAAAATATTATTTTATTGAAGAATGTGTAATTGAAAANAGGGATTTTTGGCGGAAGAATTGATTTTTGAATAGTGATATGATAGGAAATGTGTGATTAAAAAAGAAGAAAAAATTATTAATGTGATGGAAAATATTATTTTATTGAAAAATGTGTAATTGAAAATGAGAATTGATTTACTGTAGAAAATTTTAATTCCTCCCAAACAGGGCCTGTATCTCAGAAACAAAGTACTTAATTCTGGGGATAAGGTTATTTGTGCAAGAAAATTTACTATTAGCTGAAAAATGTCCTATCCAATCATTATGTTTGGAATTTGAAAGGTTATGAATATTTGTATACCAGAAAGCTTTTAGATTTAGAGCCAGCACCGACACGGAAACATGTATAGTAAACAAATATGTTCAATGAGTTTCAGTCATCTACAATCATGGATTATACTTTGCTACATAAAGTCTCACAAGTCTGATATCATTTTTCAGACTTCTGATTTCTCAGATAACTAAGCATGAAATTAGGTTCCGCAAGCCTGGAACACATCTTGTACATCTAAATACAAAATTTCTCAAGAAAATAGTTGTAATGTCCTAAATAAGTTGAAACATGCTCACAATTTTTAGCAAACCATAAAAGTAGTTCAGGTATAGCAAGTCTCCTTAAGCAATCGTTGATATGTTTAAATCCAGTTTCAGACTTCTGAAAATAAGCTTCCAGAGTTCTGTAATGTGTCTTAGACCTTCGAATGGACTTTTTCCTGGAAATTTATCAAGTCATTTTCCCTACTTGACGCAGGTAATATAACTCATAAATATCATTAGTAATGTGATGTTTAAAATTGTTGACATAAGAAATCTAAATCAAAAAATGATTAGAGTGATTCATATTTACACAGTTGTACAATTATGCGACAGAGGTGCTCCTCCCTGGAACTATTTGGGTAGGTTTCTTACTAAATTTTTTTTTTTCTTCTTTTTGCAGATTGTTGGCCTTACCATTGGATTTGTCACACCAATTCATCATTTTATGGTTGGTGATAATGCTCCTCTGCGTGTGATTGCAAATTCTGTCTCTTTGCTGGGGTATGAATGTTGCTACTATTCATTCCTGCTCTGTTGCTGCTAGAAATCTTAATCGAGGATTGCATGTTGCTAACCTAGGTCTTTTTTGTCTTGATAAGATATCATACTGGGGCTGCATATATGTCTAGTTTTGAACAATCAAAATGATGAATGGATATTTTGAAAAAAGAATGACTGCTAACTCAGAGAAAGGGACCTTTATTTTGGCGCGACTGGTCTGGGGAGACAGAAGTGGTGAAGAAAAGCAAAGAATTGCATTTAGATTAGAACAGAGTCAAACTTAATATCCAGAGACCAGCTGCAGAAAGGGTAGAATAGAATCTTCTACTTAAAAAAATTCTCGGAGTGGGTTCTACTAATGTTTAAATTATACTGTAAAAGTAATTAAAGCAAAAATGCGAAGAGGAAAAGAAAATTTATCTAACTATTTTGTCTTTGAATTTCAAAGAGAGAGATGGTATTTACAAGTTAACAAATAGCTATAAAAAGAAAGATAAACATAACTACCTACCATAATCTGCCATATGAATTCTCATCTTAACTAGTCCAACTAAGACTTAACATTATCTGTCTTATACGAAGAAAAGAAAACTAATGAACAGGGATAATCAAATTAAGATATCGTCTGAAACAAGCTAAAGTATTTGATCTCTGCAACCCATTTATGGGATTTATTGTCGAGGCAATCATGTTACTGCATGAGTCTTGATAGTCATGAAAATGAAATGAAGTCAAAAGGTTCACTTACTTTCTCTGTTTTGCTCCAGGGAAGCAGCGATACCATCCATGACTTTGATAATGGGAGCAAATCTTCTAAGAGGTAATTTAACTCTCTCTAGTTTTCTTGAATTTTTAACTTGCTATATGTAAGTTTTCTTTTTCTGTGTCAGATATGACAAGACATTGTATTGATTTCTGGTGTTAATAGTTCAAAGGTCCACTTTATTTCAGGTTTCAGAAGATCGAGATTGAGCTTGTGGCTCATCATAGGGATAACTGTAGTTAGGTTTATTATCTTGCCTCTTTTTGGAGTCCTGATTATTAAAGCTGCAAAATTGTTTGGCATGGTGGGATCAGATCCGTTATATCACTTTGTTCTTCTGCTTCAGTATGCAGTTCCACCGGCATTGGCCATAGGTAAAAGTCCACCTTTATTGCATTTAAATGATTTGCTTTGTTCTGGATGCACAGTGAGGTAATGGATTTTAGAGTAACATTCAGAATATAAATCATATAGTAAGGTTTCATTCCTATTAAAAGATTATGACAATGGAACCAATCATTTTCATTTTAGTTCTGAATCTTCTGATAGATATGTGTCCAAATTTGGGCTCTCCGTAAAATGAGATGCTGCATTCAGAATTCTTAAGAATTTGATAAAACTTTCAAGGTAGAAACTATCAGCTAGAGTTTTTAGATGACAAACTAGTAAAAAGTGAATGGATTAGAAGTTAAATTTAAATTTCTTAGTTCTATTCTGAATGTCAATACTCTGTTGTTCAACAAAATGGACAGGTACAATAACACAGTTGTTTGAAGTTGGAGAGACTGAGTGCTCAGTTATTATGTTCTGGAATTATATCGCGGCATCGATTGGGCTGACGTTATGGTCAACTTACTACATGTGGATTTTATCTTAAATTCTCTGGTAAGTATCCCAAAACTTGGCTCAAGTCCCTCTGTGTGAAATATTCTCGCTGGAATTTGAATCAAAAGTCATGTATCATGAGTTTATTATAGCAAGTTATGCAACAAGTACCTCCATATTTTGTTGAATATGATTTGATAGTGGGTTTGGGACAGTGATTAGAATACTTCCTTTTCTCGATCTTGATTCACTTAGAAATTTTGGAACTATGAACTTAGTACTCCCTCTTTCTCCCTCCCTCACCCTGCGTATCAATTACCAAAATAAAAGCTGTGCCACATTCGATAGCCTTCAACTGTATCGATGGAAATTTTGCGAAAGGGTTTCAAATACATGCCCCTAACACGAAAGAGAAAAGTTGCACAATGCTGAATTTAACAGGTCTGGTCAAGGGAACAGCCATTTTTAATGAAACGAGGTATAGCACTGTCATTTCAATACATCTAGTTTTCTAATTTCAAATTTGGACACGTTTTAGACAAATAAAATTCTAATTATTTTTAGATAGAAATAAGTTTTTTTGACGGTTGAGTTAAAATTCAAAATTTCAGCAAGGAAGTATGTAATGAATTTTTTTGGTGTTTCATGTGACAATTTTTTCCACAAATGTATGTTTGTTTATGAATTACAGTTAAATGTTACCTTGGGATCTAAAGATTACTTTCGTAGGTAGATTAAGATTAGATGGAATAGGTAATAACATTAATATGTCATCTATTTTTTACTTTGAGTAGGTGAAATTTGTAGGCGAATAATTGGATGATCTCCTTTGGGATATCCTTGAGATTACTTTTTGTTAGATTAATTTTCGAAAAACTCATGTGATGTGACATTTAATTATTTTTCGAGGTTTCCGAATGTAGCTTGTTAGTTTAAACCGATCTACTTTCATTTGGTA